>JAJLRJ010000005.1:5190472-5290472 GCA_024195265.1 Dendrophyllia cribrosa
CCAACAATTTCATACCCTGGGTGCCAGAGGTTTTTATTTTTTTAGTGGAAACGGCGAGTTTGAGCGGCGAAGCCGCGACAACGAGGTTAATTTCACTCATGATATTCAGAGAACGGACCTCTGGATCCAGGGTGACAATTTCATCGCTCTTTTCTCAAGCGAAACTTTTTTTCAAAATCAGAAAAATGTTAGGTTTGTCTGTGGCGGTAAAGAAGTACAAAGCGAAGACTCTGGTGCCATTTTAATATGCTGAAGTGTACTATATTAGCTAACAGAGAAGAAGAACCTTCGTCCATGACATTCCATGGTCAACTGATTTCTATCGCTGCTCGTACATTTAGCCGTACGATTTCAGAATCGGAAAAATAACGGGCGAAAATCAAGACAAATAGACTATTTACAAATGTGAAAAATCTCTGAGACCATTTGGTGAACACAGCACTGCAGGATTAAATGGATTCGACGATGATGGCGTAAACTTGAAAAACAGCCACCGGACGTTTTTCAAGATTGTAGCTTGCGTAACATCTCGCGACATAGCCCCTTTAAAGCAAGCTTAAATATGACCATTACCAGTAGTTTTAACTAAATTAATCTTACAGAAACCCTTGCAAAAAGAAAAACTAAGAATGTAGTGAACATTGTCCAAAACACTTCTGACACTTGTTAAAGCAGGTTTTAAGTTGATGAGCCCTTTCATTTGACAGGCAATATGAGCCTTGAAGTATGAGTCTACAAGAGACCAATTTTTGGAAAATTCTGCGGCACTGACATTTGTAATTTCTATCTGCATGAAAGAGACTGGTCCAAGCGAGTACGAAAAATGGTGTACGTAATAAAGAAAAATGTCGCTCAATAAAGAACACGTCCCTGACGCCACGTTTAAAGAGCAAAATCCAAACAATGTTCATCGCGAGCATCCCATCAGCTGTCTCATGAGATAGTTAAAGTGTCGAGGAGCTTCATATTGAATACTTCGTATTGAATACTTATTAAAATGTAGGAGCTCTGGCTAGTATGGTTAAATGAGAATAAATACTCGTATATGAAATTACGTGACAATAAACGAAGTTGTTTTGTTTAAAGCCTCTGTTACACGCGCAGTTCGCAACGACGATTTTTAAGCCCAACATTGTTGCGCGCAAAGTTGATCAGTGCCGTGTAACACGTCCGCAAGGGCGATTTTCAGCCCGATTTTCAGCCCGATTTTCAGCCCAATTTTCGCGTTGCCAACACGTTGCTAATTTTTTATTCAGCTTCAAGAACTTGCATCATATTGCCGCAATAAAATGTTGCAGAAAGATGATGCTGTTATACACCGTTATACACCGTTAAACGAGGTGGTTTCTCATCACGTTCATCATTTAATTTGTCGAAGCGGTTTCCCTTGACTTTTACTACTCACCTGGCCCACTCTCCGGGGACTGATCTACTAATTCATAAAGAACATTGAAAGGAAGTAAAGTTTAATTAAGATCTGTAAATCTTGGCACAGTTTAACTGTAATATTCTGCATGAAAAATTAATAATATACTAATAAGCTTCATCGCTATTGCTCTCAGTTATACTGGTACGAGATAAATTGTTTGCTTCAGATCTGTATGGGTATTTACAATACCCATACAGATCTTACTAGCAGTAAAAGATAAGATATGAATCAAACTTTACTGTAGGGGCAGAAAACTCAGGGAATCAGCTCATTAGTTCATCGTTTCTTCCTCTTAGGCTTTCGTCGCCTTTTTCCTCCATCCCGGTGCATTTCTATAATGTTTTGCTCTTCTCCTTCTTCTTCATTTTCGTCTTCATGCTCTTTTGTTACTTCTTCCTCGCTGTGTTCAGCTGTTAACAAGTCTGCTTTTGCTAAAAGAAAACATTAAAAAACGTACATTTCCGTATGATCTCCCTACCTTTACTCTCTAATTATTCAATCGATTTAATTTAGCTACTTACTGTGCATAACGGGATTAAACTATTTCAGATAATGAGATCAAAAAATTAATTAATTTTAAAGCCATGGCAAGTTGCATTTTTTTAAAGTAGATTTTTAATCACCTGCATGGTATAACGATTATGAACCGGAAATGGTGACATAGCAGCAATGTCGTCAAGGTTGTTTAAAAACTGATAGGCGTTTGACTTTTATCCAGTAGAATATCAATTTTTACGCAATTGCAAAACAGGGATTTATCCACACATTGGATAAATGATAATCATACGCTGGCAAATATGCTAGGAAATAATAGACTGGTGATGTTAAAACAGCGGTGACCACGATAAATAAGAGCATCATGAAGTGAACATCTTGGCTTGAAATTTAGTTACAAATGTAAACAAATGGAGTTTTCGAATGTCGTTCAGTTGTTCAAGATAAGGGGTTTTAATTTAAGCCAGAGGAAATTGTACTTTGGATCAGATAAGCTGGGAGATTCGAGATAACCATGCTTGAGAGCCTATTACTAAGAATAATATGCAAACCCAAAGGAAGCGAAATCATACCTTGTTCCAAAAGTTTGAAAATTTCAAGCACTTTAGCTCCTAGCTCTTCTGCTGCGCTCATTAGCGAACTGGTATTTGTCCAGTCCAGAGAAAACTCAATGGTCTGCACATTTGTCGTTACAGTAGAATGAGTCGTTTCCAATCGTTCTAAATCCAATGCAACGTCTTCCATCCGCCTCTTGTCACCGGACGAGGAAATATCGTCTACCATTTTGCGTAACTCTTCTTCTTTCATCAAACAAGGAAGGATTTCAGCCAAGTAGAGCTCTTTGTACCGCTGGAATTCTTGTTCTTTTTGGAAATGGACTTGTGATTTTTTGTGGGCTTCTGCAGTCTCGATCTCTTCATCTGGTAAAGTTCCTTTCGCTTGTTGGCTATTTTCTTGAAGGTCAACTAAAAGGAGGAAAGGGAAAATGGAAAAACTAGTATTTTAGACCTCTAGTGAGGTAGTGTATAAGCGGATGAATTGACGTAGGGATGGATGGGTGGTTGGATGGATGGATGGAAGAACGAACGAACGAACGAACGAAAGAACGAACTCGAACGTATGAATGAATGAATGAATGAATGAATGGATGCATGAATGAATGAATGAATGAATGAATGAATGAATGAATGAATGAATGAATGAGTGAATGGATGGATGGATGGATGGATGGATGAATGATTGGCTATGACGCTATAACATTATGATTTGCTCTCTGATGAACCACTTTTAGGGTTTTTCAGCCAATCGGCTAACGAATTAGAAGGGTCCCAGCAGCATTCTACGTACAAGAGAGGACAGAAACAAACAATCAAAATAGTTTTACCTTCATTATCTTCATGACTTATGGGCAGCTGATAGTCATCCGTTGATGCTTTAAAGAAGTTTGTTCCACAGATTCCACAAGCAGACGAGTCGACTTTAAATCGGGAAAAGTGATCCTCGGACACATTTCTTGACGCGTTCGTTTGCTCCTCAATAGAGTTGAACCTGCTTAACTTTCTTTCTTGCAAAGCTTTGGCATAAAGATAGATTTTCTGCGCTTGCTTCCTTCTTCTGTATAGCCTTTGCATAGTCGTAGCAGTGACTTCTAATCGAGCGTTCTCCTTCTCCTTTAATTCTTCGTCTGTGTACTTCACTTCCATGCTCTCTACTGTGGCTTCAAGATCTTCTCTTTCTAAATCGACGTCGTCTGAACCAACTGCTTCATCATATTGAGGGGCCTCGGCTTTAACTTGTCGTTCATCCTGTTTTAAACCTTCACGTATGATGGATGTATCGGTGTGAAATCTTTGAGGATATCCGCTTGGATTAGATGGCCCATCATACCAAAGTTTGCCGTGATGCCAGCGAAGGTCATACAATACTTCACCTCGACTCTGTAGAAACTTATTCAATATTGCTACGATGTCACTGCAGCCTTTTGCCTCTTGGACTTCAACTAGCACGTTATTGATGCGGCTTGATAAACAAGGGTTTGACTTGAGATTAAAGATTTTTCTCAGCAAAATGCCTTCCACGGAATTAGAAATTCCTTTTCCACAATTGCAGAGCATGGTAAGGAAGAGTACCAAGCTTCTTTCAGCTTCGCCTGAAGCGCTGTACGTTTGCGTGTCATCTGAGTTCAGGGCATCTCCTAAAACGTCAAACAAGGAAGCCACCTCACCACATGTCAACTTCACCATGTAGTTCAAAACAGAACAGGCGGCTTTCAGCAGTTTTAGTTTGTCCGCTTCTTGGTTTACATTGTTCTCGACTGCTTGGTACAACGTAAAGGTGCCCTTGTCTACGCCTGGCCTGAAGGTATCCCAAAGCCTTACCATGGTTAAGTAGCTTTCTGGCAAACAAATCGGGTATCGGTAAACTGTACACAGCCTGGTGTACAATGCAAGGCAGGTTGTCAACTGGTGCTCCAAAATCATCACGGTGTTAGCAATTGATGGATACACCATACCACTTCGCTTGGCTGTAAGGGTGAGAAAACGTCTTATGATCAGGTGGGCTGCGTTTTCCACATCACCATGCACGTATAGCCTCTTCTTGCCGTCCTCCCACCATTGAAGATAGCTTTCACAACGA
Organism: Dendrophyllia cribrosa; assembly: GCA_024195265.1. Taxonomy (NCBI): domain Eukaryota; kingdom Metazoa; phylum Cnidaria; class Anthozoa; order Scleractinia; family Dendrophylliidae; genus Dendrophyllia; species Dendrophyllia cribrosa. Next base: position 5,195,034 of record JAJLRJ010000005.1, read on the forward strand.
TCAGTATCTTTTTTGACAACCATTCCATTCTTAACTAACTGATCATTTGTCGTCTTGAACGACTTTCTTGTCTGCGTCTGAAATTCGTTTTCCTCTTCACAAATCCATCTCACCATAACTGAGGCAGAGCCAATCAGTTGCAGAGAAGATGACACTTTCAGAAAGTTGTCGGTGTCAGAGCGGCGTTTTTCCTTAGATATTTCCTTCCATGAGAAATTAGCAAACTGGTTAATTCGCCTGTTTACCGCTTTTGTCCTCCTGATGTTAAAGACATGAGGCCACATGAGGTGAAATCTTCGACAGCCAGAGGAGGGAAACAAAAAGCTGTAGAAACGCTGACATGCATAGAATTCTCGAAAGCCCTTGTTAATTAACGGAGAAATGTCGTTTCCATTTTTGTTCACAGCCATCTCCAAAATGTTTTGCTCTACAACTGATTCCAGATATACGAAATTAAACAAGGCATGGAAGCGGTTGTTAAAAAGCTCTATTGAATCTTCGTGCTCGAATTTACAACTTGAATTGTCGCACAGTGCTCCGTCTGCTACCTTTCTACACACAGAACTTCTCAAGAAAGTATTTTCCAGCATTTTTCGAATCATTGTTATGAGAGTAACGGAGAAGGCAATAAGAAAGCGACCAATTTTCTGGTGTGCTTCAAATGTGTCGATCGTTGCCTTAACTGTAGACGCGTTGCTTTCCAAGAATTCAGGATCTACTCTGGAGAATCTCCCACCGCGTTTGCAAAAATACTCCAGCTTGTGTGGGACGTCTGTTGTGAAAAGTTCGAAATGCTCTTCACACTTTTCTACTTCCCTTCGCTCCTTAATGGAAAGCTGACTGGCAGGCTTGTACAAAAGGGTAACAAGTCGTAGTACCCGCTCTAAGGCTCGGATAGTAATCCACTGACCGAAATCGTCTGGAGGTGAGTAATTTGTTGTTTTCAGCAGCTCCACTACACTCTCAACTTCGCCACAGCAATTTTTACATTTGTCGAACAGTTTACTAGCTTTTTGTATCTTCTGCGTCTCATTTGATAGTTTACCAAGCATTAGCAATGCTTCTGCTTGGCCACTGATGTCATTACACTGCTGGTACTTTTCCAGGGCAATCTGAAGAATCCGCGGATTGTCATCAGTGATCTTTGTCGTGCGAGCTTGTGACACTAGACAATCAGCGGCAAACTTAGGATCACTAGAATATTTCCCTGCTTCTAGAAACCTTCCTTCGTCTTTTAGAAGTCGCGCAGCTTCATCTCTTCTTCCTTCTTTTTCCATAACTCTAGCTGCTTCGATGATGCATCCACGTTTCTTCAAGAATGTAATGCGGTCAGTGGTGGATGGAAGATGCTGGAGGACTTTTTCCATTTCTTCTATGTTTCCTCGTTTGAAATGCTGGTGTGCCAGTTGGTGACGCAACCTTTCGACAGTACGAGTGGACCTTGGTGGGATGATTCCGTGTCGCCCCTCTAAATCGCCACTTGAAGAAAGGTTGTAACGCTCAAGGGCATTTAAAGCTTTATCAGTGTGACCTGCCAGACACAAGGTCTCGATGGCATCACGGTAGTTGTTCTGGGATTCATAACATCTGCTTGCTTCCAGTGGAAATCCTTTCTTCTTGAAGAGTCGGGCAGCATCCTGATACTAAAAAATCAAAGACAATAGTTGCCATGCTATTTAACAAACTATCTTGCCAATTTTGCGGACAGTTATTTTGTAGATGTTTGTTTTGGTCATGCCTATTCTTTCGCCTTGCGGGATGGTAGGCAAAATGGTCTACTGATCAGAGATTTTCTAAGTATGAAGTCATTGGCCGCAAGTAAAGTAAAGTTTTGGCTAAGTCAAGTTTGTATCTTTTCAGTATGGGAGGTAGTAGCTCTTCCCATTCGCTTATGGTTTGTAAAAAATTAAAATCACATATGCCAAGACCTTTTTTCATTTTTTTTATATGCCAAGACCTTCGCTACAAACACATAAATATGACTATGAAACTCCATATTTACCTTTTCTGTTTTCTCGTAAAGTTTGGCCAACAGTATCCATTCTCGCGCATTGTTAAGACAAATCTCAGCTTCATCATACATGTCGCATTGCAAGAAGCTGTCACCGGCACGGAGGAACTCATCTCGCATCTGTTGGCGGTTCATGGAACGTAGCTTGATGGCTTCCGCTGCCTGCTGTTGTGCTTGACTTTTCTGGAGCATTAACGTGTCACCAGCAAACGTGAAACACTGCATCGCTGCTACCCACAATCTTTTCTTGTAGAAGCGCATGCCTCCTTTTCGCCACTCTTCTGGTGTTGACTTAACAGCAAACATGCTTGCCAGTTGATCTGTTCCCCGCTCCTTATCTTCTAGCGCAACGACTTCAACCAGTCCCAGTCTACGAAAATATTCGAACACGGGTGCTCGGGCTTCCTTGTCTTCGTCGAAGAACCAAACATTCACCCTGGCTCTAGTGATTGCAGTGTACAAATACTTGAACTCAGAATTGAGCACCTTGTGCTTTTCTGGATCAAATTCAAGGGGACGCGAGTATTGCTTATTGACGCTTTCTTCGGTTATTTCCGTCAGCCCGGTTGAGCTTGATATATTCGTCATGTTTTGTTGCTCCACAAAACTCGTCACAACTCTCCATTCTTTCCCAGCCTAGCATAAGAAAAAACAACGGAGGATTTAGACTGTAAAGAAAGTTTTGACTTTGAAGTTTGGTAGGTGTTAAGGCTGGTTTTCATTGGCGACGGAGTTGGAGTCGGAGTCGTAGTCGGAGTCGTAGTCGGAGTCGTAAGAGCGCTTCCGACCTAGTGAAAATCGAAAATCGGAGTCATAAGCGGAGTCATAAGCTTGACGGAATCGAGTCGGAAGAATCAGAACGGTTCCATTTTCTTCCGATTTCGCTTATGACTCCGTAATTTTCTTCCGATTCCGTCGGTTTGATTTTCACTAGATCGTAAAGCTCTGTGCTTCTGATTACGACTCCGACTCCGACTCCGTCGTTATTGAAAACCAGCCTTCAGAAAACACGAGTTTCGATTTAGTTCTGACAACAATACGATTTTTTGATGGAAAGTAAAATCGCAAAACTGAAAGATAATAACAATTAAAACATATTTCTATGGGATAACCACTTCATTTTTTTCATAAAAACTGCTTTCAATGCAGGTTCTTAAAGAACCTTCAGTTGTCCTTTAATTTATGTTAGTATTTACCGAATGCGCTGCAAAATACCATGTATGACACGATTATAAGATATGTCACATTAGTTGCCACTTATTAATTCATTCCCGCAGCCCCCTCATCTATCACAAAAATGTCTTAACAGTTGTTTGTTATCTTATGCACTTCAAGGAATGTTATTATTTTACCTGAGAGTCTTTGAAGAAGTTGTAAATCAAGACATCGTCAAACTCCAATCCCTTTGCTTCGTAGATGGTCATCACAAGCCCCTGCTTAAGTTCATCTGGCATTGCTTCCCTTGCCTCGTTGGATGCCACGAGAACTACTTGGTGGGCTCCAAACTCAATTCTCGAAGACTGTCGCTGATTTCCTTGAAGTATCAGGGCGAGGTCTGTGGGACTGCATAACTCCAACAGCACAGGTCTAGGTCCCTCGAACAGACCTTCGTCTTTTTGCAGCCTATCAAATGAGTCGGGAAAGTAATAGAGCAGCAAATCAACGACACTTGAGGCTAAATGAAGAATCCCCGCGTGTGATCGATAGTTGTGTGTTAGTTGGTACAGCTTCTTTGGGACACGGATAAAATTTTCATACCCTTCTTTAATCGCTACTGCTTCCTTGGCGTGGTAGAATAAAGTCTTGAGGTCATCAAAGCGGAACGCAATCCCTCTCATGATGCTCTGCGCCGTGTCACCAGTGAAGAATAACTTATCAGGAAAACGACAGCAGCGAATTAATAAAGACAACTCGGCTTGTGTGAAGTCTTGCGTTTCGTCCACGTAGAACTGGTGAACTGACCACTCGGGTGCAGGGATACTTTGTAGTCGTCGATGAATGTTGAAAGCCAAGTCTGCTTCATCAAACATCCTATTACGGGAATGCTCTCGCTGGTACACAAGGAACAGACCGTACACCACTTTTCTATCAGCAGAGAAGTTTGGTGCCTTTTTTCTACCCAGAGACTCGTAGTCTTCAAGTGAAAGAACTCCCTTGTCACTCATCAGGGCTTCAGCAGATCCTTTTATAAAGGATCGTATTTCTGTCCAAACTAAAGTTGGATGATAGTCAATTTTTTCCTTTAAGGATTTCTTCATCTTTGGCCAAATCTCATTTTGAAAAACCTGGTACGTGATTTCTCTTCTTGGGTCTCTTTTGGGCTCTTTCCTTTTTTCTTTTGGTTTTTCGTTATCATTTTCAGTTCCAGGTATTTCATCGCCTTCCTCGTTATCACTTTCATCATCTGATTCTGTAGCTGGAATAAATTGTAAATGATTATCTTCTTCTCCCCATCCCTCAATTTTTCTTTCCAAGCTTCCATCTTCAGCACGCTTAAAGAACGTTTCGCCTGGAAGAGATGCATCCAGCATCAACAGCCAGTCTCTTGAGTTCACAAAAAGAGGCCATTCCTCTTCAGCAACGTCTTGAATCTTTGTGGGGGTTAATCGGTCCTCAAATTGTAGACGTTGTTCCGCTGCAGGACATGCTCGGCAAAGTTCTTTGAAGTTTTTTTCAACTTCGCTGCAGAGAACAGTGTTCTTTGTGATGAATATTTGATGTAAGTGCTCGTACATACGAGGGCCGTTGATATCGTCAAGAATATGACCTTCACATTGAGATTCTTCTTTAGAAAGCTGTGCATATGAATTGCCGTACGAACGAGATTCTTCATCATCCATTGTGGTTGAAACAATACGAGAATCAGCACAGTCTTCAAATTCTTGACATTCAGTAGCCAGTGTTGTTCTGTCTTGGCCACATGCTCCCTCTTCAGATGATCTTTGTGAGCTTTCTACTTCACTGTCGCGTTCAGTTGCTTCCAGAGGACGCACATATTTTGGAATGTGGGGACCAGCAGTTACTGCGCTTTCCCAGTACCTTTGGAAATTATCCCATAGGCGGTAGAGACAACAGGTAGTTTTTCCAGTACCACTGCGACCCAAAAGAATAATGGGAGCTGGCGGATCTGGACGGAGATTAACAATTGCGTGTTCAAGCTCTGTGATCTTGAAGGGAAAGTCAACCTTCGTAGAAGTGTCACTTTCTAGAACTGTTCTGACAAGCGGTGTGTTAAACGAATAGAACTTGAGAATGTGATATTCTTGCTCATTTGCACTCGCGGGTGGAAAGAAAATCTGGGACAAATCTTCACTTGTAGGTGGTTTCTTTAGAATTTCTTTCTTAACGGGTTGTTTGCTTGAGCGGTTCAGGTCAGCTATTTCCGCGTACTTGTTGGGCAAGCATTCTCCTGATGGCGTGCTGTCGTTTCGAGATTCCCCAGTGATACCTTTAAGCTTCTTTTTTATGAGACAATCCATTCCTCGGTCATGTGACTTGACGATGTGTTCGATTGAGCGCTCAAGTTTGTCATGGTCTAACACAATGTCCCAAACTCGAATGATATCTGAATAGATTCGACCCCCGGAAGTTTCCTGGTTTAAACGGTTCTCGGGCTCGTCACTAAGCCTACCAGAAAAAGCAATAGTTTTCTCCCAAAGTATTCGCTGACCTTTTGTCAACTTTGACTCGTAAAGCTGGATACCCTCCTTCTTTGGGTTACCTTCTAGCCTTTTACAAAGTGTCTTGCTCCATCTACCATTGGCTAGCATTCGTATTTTGTTAATAATACGTCCCCGCATATTGTTGTCAACCTTTTTGCTTCTCATTACCTTCCACACTCGATCGGTACAGTCGACTTCCCAAGGAAGGTCCTCAAATGGAGATTGGGAGTCAATTTGAGCCTCCATTTCGTCATCTTCGATATCGTGTTCGGTGACATCAATTTTGCTGTGTTTGTCTTCAGTAGGTTTTGAAACGATTTCGTTTTTCAGCTGTCCATCGTCATGCTCCGTGATCTTGATAGCTGTAGAAGACTCACCGAAAGGATCAATGTCTTCCTGTTCTTCAATTGCTTCCATTGGAACAAACGCCGCAAGGGGTGACAAAGCATCTATCAAAGCGGCAATGTTTTCTCGAATTTGTATTCTGCGTTGCTGTCTGTCATCAATCTTACTGGCTTTTTTAACTTCTGTGGTTGCTGAAGTCTCTTCTTGGGGCAGCTCAAGTTCACCATCAACGGACCAGTCTTCATCTTCAGTAGCTGTTAATGTGTTATCTTCAAGTTGTTCTTCATCAGTAGCATTTTCAGGGTTCACCCTGGAGGAAAACTGAGCATGAATGTTGGACTTGTAACGTTCTATTGAAGTTGTCATCATTTTCCAGCGTGGTTCTCTCGTTGAAAGCATTTTTTATTTAATGGGACGAACACCCTTTTTGTTGGGAAGGTTCGGATTAACATTGGCATCTTGAAGAATCCGGATTGCGTCGCACTTGCGATCGTATGATGTGGACTTCTTGTTGGGCTTGCGGCCAGCACAAACGAGGTGATAAAGAGAGTTACCATCGGTGTCTCGGATATTCTCGATCTCAGGAGTTTTAGATTTCAACATTGCTTTAAGGAATCTGAAATCCCCTGGCAAATAACAACAAATGTGAATAAAAAGAATTGTTTAAAATATATACGATGAGAAATAGGCATGGACACTGGTAAATTAAATAACGTTATCATGAGGTTAAAACTGTGTCAAGCATAGAACAGGCTTGAGGAAACTTTCTGTTGGTGCCTTTATATTTTCATTGCGATATCCATGTATTGTGCGTTGCGTGTGTGATTCATAATTCTAGACATAAACCCAAACGTCCGATAAATTCTCAAACACCACTTTTCATGACTTTTCACAACTGTCTGAACGCTCAATATTTCACTTTTCAACCAGTTTATCAAGCGTACGAACAGCTCTGTTTATTGTGAATCAAGCAAAGGAGTAGCCTGCGTAGCCGCTGGCGGTTTTTTTTTCTTGGCGCGCGCGATAATTCGCGAGCGGCGAAGCCGCGAGTTTCGAATTTCGAGCGGCGAAGCCGTGAGAAACCGCCTGCTCGGTATCATGGGCTTTTTGAGTAGTCCGTACGCCGGCGTACGGGCCGTTCTGATTGGTTCTAAAAGGTAAACACGTCAATCAAATGGTTATGCGATCTCCCAAGGGAGACCAGAGTTGCCACGCGAAAACCAAAATCAAAATGGCAGACGAAGCGTTGTCCAAAGCTTTGGCATCTCTCAATATTCGACGAGAAGATCGAGGAATCGTTCTTAGGAAAGAGCAGGAAATAGCCGTAAAAAATTTACTTTATGGAACAGACGTCATGGCTATTTTGCCTACAGGTTTTGGAAAGAATTTAATCTTCACAATGTTTGTGCTTGCCGGCAGCCGGGCACGGTCTCAAATAGACTAAATGCCCGGCAGTCAGAAATTTTCACAAAATTTTCACTGAAAGGCTCTTTCAAACCTTTTGAGAGTATTCGATGTTCGTTTAGAAATGTCAAGCGCTTCCAAAAATTATTTTGCTTTTCCAGTTGACGAAATATCCAAGCTTGGGCTTACCGCAAGATCGCTATGTTCTCGACACAGAATTTCTACTGAACGTCTCCCTCAAACCTCTTAAGAGAATTCAAAGTTCGTTTAGAAATGTCAAGCGATTGGCCGTTTTTATACTAGAGACGCATTATCCGTCTGGACGAACTTGGGCAAACATTTGTAGTTCGTCTGGTTATGCGTCTCTAGTATAAAGACGGGCACAAGACGCATTATCCGTCTAGACGAACTATCTTTCGTAGTGCGTCGTTCAAGACGCATTTCGAAAGATAGTTCGTCTAGACGGATAATGCGTCTTGTGCCTGTCTTTATACTAGAGACGCATAACCAGACGAACTACAAATGTTTGCCCAAGTTCGTCCAGACGGATAATGCGTCTCTAGTTGTTCGTCCCGTCTTTACACTAGACGCATAACATGACAGACGCATTATTCGTCTGGACGGATAATGCGTCTCTAGTATAAAAACGGCCAATATTAGCGATCTTATAGTATGCCCAAGCTTGGATATTTTGTCAACTGGAAAATCAAAATAATTTTGGGAATCGCTTGACATTTCTAAACGAACATCGAATACTCTCAAAAGGTTTGAAAGAGCCTTTCAGTGAAAATTTTGTGAAAATTTCTGACTGCCGGGCATTTAGTCTATTTGAGACCGTGCCCTGAAATTCACCGTATTTAATTTTTAAAGGGAAACAGCACAATCTACAGTTATCATTCGCGCTTTTCGGATTCGCAAGTCTCCCTCCCTTGAGTGTTTTTTTCGGGGTATCGCCGTTCGCCATCGAAGGAACTTTGTTGTTTATTTTAGCCCGCAGCGTGAGCCGCGATTTTTCGCACGATCGTATTACGATGCGCCCTGTGATTGGTTGGGTAATTGTATCCACCAAAATATGTCAAAAAGGTCAAAAGGGGGCGGCTACTCAAAAAGCCCACGAAACCGAGCAGGCGGTTTCTCACGGCTTCGCTCTCGAAACTCGCGCGCGGCGAATTCAGCATCACGCGCAAAATAACCGCCAGCCATGCAGGCTAGCAAAGGAGAATTTAAACTAAACTTACCATTTATGAGGCCTTTTCTCAAAGCTTTGTGAATAATCGGTTCTCCATCGCTGCTTGCAACACAACAATTCGCTCCGTTCTGGACTAGCTTTTCCACAAGAGGTAGGTTTTCTTGGCTGATGGCTTCATCCAAAGGTATAACATCAGATCCATCAATTAAGTTCACTGAAGCTCCATGCTCAACTAAGGTTGATATTAGTAGGTATTCTTTACGGCCAAAATGACGGATGACTTCTCCCAGTGGGACACTGCGCGTGTCGATGTTCGTTGCCAGGCCTCTATCTCCTACTAGCTGCGACGAGGGCCCTCCTCCCCCAAGAAACAGTATTTTAAGCTTGTTCCAGTCCTTTATCTTTATCACGTCGTTCATCAGGTTGATAAGAACATGGCTCGGTGCAGTGTTAGTGAGAGCGGCAGTCATTTCTGCGAATGTAATTTAATTAATTTGTTCCAGTTTACAGCTTATAATTGTAAATCCCGGTTACGTTTGGTAAGAATTGCACAAAGTTGCTCAAATACCAGTACCCCACAAAACGAACTCCGTCCGCAAAATTTATGCTTTTAATTGGTGACTTGACATATATTGTTTTTCAGCCACCACAGTTCAAGGACACATCTAAGCGTACATTGTCGCAATTAAAGACAACATTGGGCGTATTTTAGCGTCTTACCTAACCTGTTCCGGCGGCGCGCGAAGAAAAAGTATTGCGAGCGCTAACGGAGGGCCAGGCTCCCGGCTCTCCACAGTTTCCCCTTGTTTTCCACTCTCGTCGTTCCCACGCCGGTTTTTAATTGCTCCCCAGCCCCACAATCTTAACGCCTGAAACAGGCTGCGTCTTACCTTCAAGAGTAACGGCAATGTCAAGTGCATCTCTCAAAAGGTCGCCCAAGAGAGTTTCATCGGTCGTTCGCTTCAAGCACTCATTTATGGCTTGCATCGCTTCTCTTTCCATTTTTAGCGCACGGAAACAACGAAACTGATTCAGATACCCCTGGGAAGAAATGCTAGTATTAGTAGCCTTATCTGGTTTCCGTTGTGTTATAGAAACTCCATAACCTAGTCGGCAATGCACGACACTCATCTGACTCATTAACGAGGTAAGGTTTAAGATTAGAGTTTATATCCATTGGCAGGTATTTTGCGTACCAGAGCAGGCGCACCGAGATATTCACTAAATCTGTTTTTCGTACTTTCATTCTTGTTATTGGATTATATAATACTGTATAAGGCTAGCTATAATTACCCCCAGCATCTCTTCAGTCATCATTGACGCCTTTTTAGCATCTTCCAAGCCACTTGTGTATTCCCCTAACTGCTGCTCGGCCTCAGAACGTTGGCATAACAGAAGCGAGAAGACACGCTTTGATTCCGCAGGAGTGTACTTTAAAGCCAAATTGGCGCACTCGATACAGTAAGTGTATTGTCCCAACTTGAACACATGGGAAGCACGATCTTTCCATACCATGGCTTCTTCCTTTAAAATTGAATGAAGACGAGTCGCGTAAAAAAAATTGTTAATAATCGTGAATAACTAATCATGCAGAATATATATATCAGTGTCTACTTCGTCATTTTTATTAATGCTATCGTTACCGTTGTCAGTCGACGTCGCGTTCCTTTAGTGTTATTGTCTCTACATTAAATCAGAAAATACATTTATGCAAACCAATTAAGAGTAAAAGCAAAAGATTTCACAATTTAAAATAAGCGCGCTTTCCCTCCCACTTGGCAGCAGCTGAATGTTGTTATCGCATCCTGATTGGTTCACTGCGTTACTTGCGTTTGCTGTGCCTGGCTAGATGTCATTATCCCTTTTTTGATTCTAGAACAGCATATTTATTAAGATTTTACGACGGCATTTTTATTTTTTTTTTATTTTTATAGATGTATCGCTGCATACGTTAACACAATATTTAAGAAAATACCTCTGATTTTTGTGGTCGCAATTTAAAGCATTTTTTGCCAGCGTCGATGGCTCTTTCATGCTCGTTTAACGTAAAGTGGGCTTCTCCCAGAGCGTGGTATGCCTGTGTCAAGATTGACGGGTCTGTGCTGGAATCGGAGAGGTAAATGCACATGTTGAGGAGCATAGCTGCCTTTTTATGGTCATTGTTCTCAAGTGCTTTCCGACCAAGATGTAACCACTGTCTCGGTTGACCCTGTCAAAGATGATGCTGGATTAATGCTTTTACGTCACAACAGTGTTAAAGGTATCTCGATCTGTCTCTCTTTCTCTTTACAGTTCATCATATAATCAAGGTTACGTGGTTGATACTAGCCAAGGTGTGCTCTTGAAACCGTGTGGGATACAGATTTGGGAACCTATCTAATAAATGAAAAGAAAATGATCCTTTACTCTTATATACCTCTTTATTTACGAATGTTCCATGACCAACGACGCAAGAAGGGTCGGCTTTGTTTCGTAACAATGTCACAGCTAAAGGAAACTTCATCATTTCTATTGCAGCCAGTAGGGGAGGTCTTCTACATCCTTTTAAACCATCTGGTAAAGCACCGCGCGAAAGGAGAAGTGGAACAAAATTGTGTAAATCTTTGATATCTGACTCAATGAGGAGGTCCAGAGGCACACATGAGGCGTCACATCCGAAAGCTACTCCTTTGGCCGTCTTACTTGTTGTGGAACCAAGATATAGAAATCTTAGTTTCTTCCATTCCCTTTTCTCTGATGCCTCTTTCACCAGAGAGTGGAGAATCTGGGGCGAGAAGTTGCATGTAATCTGACTTTCTCCACCTGAAAAAAAAAAACAAGATGGTACTTGTCCATCCCAGTGTTCGAATTCTTTATTTAGGTCTGTTCTTACAAGTACAACAAGATAGAGAGAAGTGACTAATAGAATAAAATATAAATATCCTTAATATATAGCAACTTAGTCTGATCACCAAGTTTTATCATTTTAACTAAACAAAGAAAATCGTGGTTTTCTACATATTTCGGTTGATTTTAATTCCTATTTGCCAATACAGTGAAGTTGGTCGTATTACCTGGGTGGTTGTATGGCGGGGTTACACTGTATTCTTAAATATGCCTACCTGTGTTGAGTTCGCAGGAGCACGTTCACAAAGTCAATTAAACATGCCCATCTAGTACAATCGTTTACGATCCGAATTAAAAAATAAAAATAAATACAGGATGTGTCAAATAAATTTATTAATTCTTCCAAGTTTATTGGCATTATTTCAGTCTTCTATTTTGAGAGTCACTGTATACAGTATTTGGCATAGTCCGAAACGGGTCACCAACCTTCTACATCCATAGCGGTTGAAATAACTTCATTGGCAGTTGAGTTCTTTTCTTTCTCAGTTGAAGAGTGGATATGTGCTTCACAAAACGCCTTAAGAGCTTCTTTGTTTTGTTTTAGATGAAGCAGGCAGGTTCCGTGACGTGAATGCCCCTGAAAGAAAAATAAATCGATTAACAGCTATAAGTAAGTAGTATAGGACGGGCGTCCGAAACACAACCCAGCTATTATCCATCCATACGTGTTTAATTTTACCAGGTTTTTAATAAACTTAAATACGCCTTGCGAATCCTTATACCTTAAAGAATCGTCTCGTACATTAAAAGAGTCCAAGGATAGAGCTCGCACTAATATGTCGATAACCCATTTTTTTTTAGATTTATTTATTTCGAGTCATGTGCATTTTTTAAAACAAGGCCAACTCTGCTTGAATTCGCGGTTATTTGGCTAAGAGCATGAAATACAGAAATTGGACAACTGTGTTGGCTAAATCTGGCCATGGTTGTGGCAGGTTTTAATAATGAAATCAAAGCTAAAATTCAGAACACAGCGATAAATCTAAACCGAGTTAAGCTCTTGAACGAAAATGGGGCGACAAAAATCCGCCAAAAGAGAAGATTGCTAAATAAAAGCAAAGTGATTGAACAGTAATAACACCGGCTGATTGGTGAGACTAGGGGAGGAGAAGAGGAAGATTTTTCTGAGAATCTGTTCGAATTGATGACGAGGGAAAGAAGGAAGAATAGCTTATGCAATCAAGCTTATATATTAGCTTAACATCACCCTCTAAGCTCATTGGCTAACTTATCAGTACTCTCCGTAGCTGGTACAGCACCACCCCAACAGAATGTCACATGAGCACCATGCCTTGAAATTAATTACATTACGCTTGGCTATTTTACATTTGAATACCACAAGTACGAGGGTGTGTCTACTATTCTAAATCTCACTTCCGCAATTGGGGCGTATGAAAGTGTGGGAGACGTAAATTCATGAAACATTATCAGTTGATATTCATGAAAAGACAAAAGACAATGGCAACTTACCCTGAACCATCGCGGCTTAAATTTGATACATTTTTTTGCGTCTTCTAAAGCTTTACCAAACTGTTTTAAGTTAATGAACGCCAAGCATCGGTTACTAAGAAGAGCTGTCATTATTTCTGTGTTTGATTTCGGTGTAAATTCCATGGCCAAGGTGTAATACTCAGCCATTAAATCATATTTACTCTCCTTGAGTAGCTCGTTGCCCCATTTCTTCCACTGGTTAGCTCGCTCGATCTTGTAAAAGACAGAAATGATTCATAACGGTTATGCTTAAAAGCAAAATAGCAACTATTTAAGGAGTAATGAATGATGTCAAATTTAAAATGACAATAACGCAACCTTTTCCAAGAAAGCTTTGTACACAAGATGGATTTGGTGGAATTCAAGGACATGTGTTTGGGACATATTTTGGTGATTTGTAATTCAGAATACGTTGCAAAATTTAACTTGTTTACGCTTCCACTGTAAATGTTTCAGGGAGACTTGAAAGCGACTTTATTTAACATTTCAGCAGAGGAACATGGTGAAGATTTGAAATATAGTTACTGTAAACTCTTTCTCAGGCGCACACCCTTTGAACCACCTGTATTTGTCCGCCTTAGAGAGACTTGATGTTCTGACTTGACTTTATAAATCGTGAGGTCACAACTAATAACAGAGTGAAGCAAAGTGTTTGAAGTGGTCTGTTCCATTTTCAAAGACATTTTGCTGACAAATAGTGTCTGTTTGTGAATAAGAAAATCGATTTGTGACTATTTACGGTGTAGCCGTTGGACAAATTTGTACAAATTTGCAAAAAAAGTGTCTGCATTAAGACGTATTATTAACCAGAACTGTTTTCTAAAAGAGTCCGCTGTCCAGCTTAGAGTTAAGGTACCGACAAACAAGTAAAATTCGACCAGGACTGCCCACTAATGTACGTCTTAGAGAGGTGTGCACCGTACAGGGCTTTCTGGTTTGTGAGAGTTAACTGCATTCTGTTTGACAAAGGCAAGAATTTATATTTTCCAGAACCCTAGTGTCATTATTTTTGGGCCTTTTTGATTTTTTTATATGATTCTTTGTCTGGATGAGTGCCTGTTGGACCCAGGTGTTTGGACACGATTATTTGCGCATGCAGAACCTGAGGTACCATGCCCTAGATAAATCCTCATCGGTCAGGGTGCAGAAGCTTGTTGGCACTCAATTGTACATGCCATAACTGTGTGGTAACATTTTAGTAAACGTACCCGCCTCAAAGAATCATTCTCCTTGCTCTTCTCTCCCAAGTAAGTGGCTTTTAAGTTCCGTCCTGTCTCTAGACAATCATTGAACGACTTTTCTTTAAAGTGTAGTTCACAAAGAAGTTGAAGAGTTTGGCGTTGTTCATCGATTTTGCTTTCGTCGTGTTTCAAAGAGAGTTGTAACAGTTCGATTGCTTTGCTGTTGTTCCCCTTACGAACCTCTTCTAGTCCGTCGGCCTTGAACGTTGTCTGATCAGGAAGAAATAAAAAAGAAGGATAAATATCTAATAAATTAATTCCAAGATACGGGTGCTAATATATATATAAATTATGGATCAGTATCCCTGTTGAGATACCGTGATCCATTAAGAGTAATACACCTTATTCCAAAATGGCGGCCAATTTATTATTCTTTTATATGCATTTTAATTAGCCCTCATGGCCTCGTCAGCATGTGCAAAATACAAAGGAATTTTCAAGCGAAAATGAGGCCAAGAGGGCTAATTAACATGCATATAAAAGAATAATAAATTGACTGCCATTTTGGAATAAGGTGTATATACTGAATTATCAGTCCCTACCTTGTGAGGCTTACTTGAACTGGGTTTCACACTAGCTCCTGTGTTATTGCATCTATCCATCAGCAATTTTACCACATCAAATTTTTGTAACTTAATGGCGACATCAAGAGGATCTTTTCGCCCTTTTTGAGGACTAGCACTCGCTTTGTGATCCAGTAAGATGCTAATGAACTTCGACAGATCTGGAATATTACAGTCAATGACTTCCTCTAAAGGGACACTACTTGCGTCACATCCTGTTCCCAGGCCCCCTGATCCTTTCTGAGCGCGTTTTTCTCCTCCACCGCCCATGAAGAGAAGACGAAGTCGGTCCCAGTTTTTTTCGGCTACAGCAATATCGATAACCGTTTGAAGTAGGTTTCGAGGAATGCTATAATGAATATCTGATGTGCCACCTTAAAAAAATGCGTAATATGAAATGTGCTAAAAAAACTTTTTAAACACTCATAAAAGGAATGACAATAATATGGATTGGAGGTTATGCATGCTTACAGTGGCTAAAAAATATATATCAGAGTCTAGAATACAAAAAAGCGTGTGTTAATGGGGGCGAGCATGCCCCCAGATCCTCTACATTTGAGCGACTTCGGTGCTATATTTCGTCTTTTGGGCTTACATGATGAAAACTCCCAGCTACTTCCTTGCAATTTATTTCAGCTTTCGTTTTAGCTTTAATTCTATATCATAAAGCAATAATTCAGTTACGATCCAGCATATAAAAGGGCATAAACTTTTGTTATACTCTGGTTATACTAATAATTATCAAGGTTGAGGTTGAGCAAAATATCGTGATTTGTCGGTGGCGAGCAGATTCATAACTGCTGGCAAGCGCGCGCTCACGAAAAATCCATTATAGAGGACGGCAGCGGAACAATTATTCGCAGCACAACGGTGCAAAGTTGTTTTGCTGCGAATAATTGTTCTGCTGCCGTCCTTTTACAATGGATTTTTGTGAGCGCACGCTTGCCAGCAGTTATAAATAAATATTAAATTGAAAAACAAACTCGGTGACCGAATGATAAAACAATTATTAACTTTAGTAGCCACATTTATTTGAGGTCTGTCCCCTTTGAATCGCAAAATATCGTGATTTGTCAGTGTCTCGCAGATCAATTATTTGCCTCATCAAGTTGATCTGCTCGCCACTGACAAATCAAGATATTTTGCTCAACCTCGTCCAATAATTGATAATTGTCGTTTGTCTCGCGATTTAGTCACTTTGGATGTAGATCTGCTAGCGTGCGTAGCAGGCGTCGGGGAGAAAGGAACTGGGGAGAGAGGGAAAGGACGCCTGCAATAAAGACCCCAATTTGTTCATTTCTGCGGACGCTGGCGGCCCGAAAATTCTGATTGGCTAACTCGCGCTGGGCGGTAAACATAGTAAATTCCCGCGTGAAGCCACCCATGCGTCAAAGCGCGTGCCAGTTTCTGATTGATGAACGTATTGACAGTTGACGTAATTCGATTACAAGGAAATTAGTAGGCGTAATGCGAATAGCCCGGTTCTTATATCAAGCGTTCCTTCCCTTCTCCCCATCCTCTTTTTCGCGCCCCCTTCCCCCCCCCCCCCCCCCTCCTCCCCGTTTACGCCTGCCACGCAGGCTATAGATCTGCACACGACGCAAAATTATCCCCGACTCTAAATGATCCCAAATAGAACTAAACACGACGCGAAATGATCCCCAAGGAATTATTGGAATGAAATGGGATGACGTTTCTTCCTCGAATAAAATGAAAGACACTGGAAAGAGTTTTAAATATTTTTAGGTCTAAAAATAGCTAATCGATTGAACGAGTTATTTTCAGTTAATATCAGTTGTCTGTACTTCAAAATCAACTGTATACGCACTGAAAGTAGACACTAGTTGTCAGGTGTAGCTTCCATGTAGAAATAACAGGAAAGCCGTAAAAGATATCGCAATAAGCATGCTTTTGTCGACGTCTTCGTATTTACGAGCGAATACAAACTGAGTAAATTTTAAAACTAACGCTTTAAGACGGAATCTCAACAGAAACGTTTTTAGATGAAGAAACAGTGAAACGGTGAAACTGGCGCATTTACCAAATACAACATGCAAACAAACATCTAGATTTATATTACATGCAGTTTTGTTCTTTCCAATTTTTTTGATATAGTTCAGGTTATAACGTTGCAACATGTTAACAGGTTTAGGTTTTTCAGTCGCCTAGCTGTTGTATTTCTCGTTTACAATCAGTTTCACGGTTCTTTATGTTCACTTCTCATAAAATAGTGTCTACTTTAAGAGGCGGAGAGTCTATTCGGCCCTTGTTACAGTTCATTATTATCCACACCCACAAACATTGATTTAAGAGTTGACGGAAATAAACGGTTATGTGAATACTACGTATATTAATGCTACTACAGGAAGCGATAACTTTTATACATGTTACTTGCTACCGGTTAAGTTATTCCATTTCCACAATTATAATACACCTCTAATTAGAACTATGAAAGTTTTTTGAAAATTCGTTAAAAAATGAATTACAACTATTTAATAAAATATTCAAAATTAACAAATACAAGAACACTTCAAACAATTTGAGTCAACATTTCTTCAATAGGCCATTTCCGAGTTGCCTTTAGCCTCTCTATCAAAGCGAGGCTAGGTGCGAAACCTTTCATATGCAAATTAAACTTATTTGCATGTGAATGAAAACTCATTTTCATATGAAAGGTTTCGCACCTAGCCTCGCTTTGATAGAGAGGCTAAAGGCAACTCGGAAGTGGCCTATTTACTTTATTTTAGTAATTCTGGCATCCTTGGGACAGAAACGTCATCCCATTCCATTCCGATAATTCCTTGGAGATCATTTTGCGTCGTGGGATCATTTAGCGTCGGGATCATTTTGCGTCGGGGATCATTTTGCATTTTGTACAGATCGCGACATTTCGACTGCTTCTAGTCTTTATCAGGCGTTGAGGTCGACTGATTAAGCGTCACCATTAGTATCACGACGGTCGGCTGTGATTGGTGAAATTCCATCCTCATTATTCCGGTGAGAAGCTGTTCTCTCTGCGGTCCGCTGTAGCACCGTTCTCCTGTTGTTATGTTTCTTGACCGTTGGCATCCACGCTCTGGGAATTTCGATTCTGCTACCCCTGTTGATGTTGTTAGGGCTAAGTTTTATGTGGATAGCCTCTTTTAGACGACGCGTGCTCCAGTGTGGGTCTCGATCAATAAACCGTACCTCGTATATTGTTCCACCTATACCTCGTATATTGTTCTACAGCGGATAATAGCCAGTCTCGTGGACGTGCTCTGAAACGACTGAAGTCTAGGTATGAGCGAGTCTTTTATCCCTGTCGTGCTCTCTTAATTAGTCTTGATTTCGTGCATGGACCGCCCTGTTTCCCCAATGTAGACTTTGCCGCATTCACACTATCTTGTTTGGTCGGTTCGAGACGGTGTGAACGGCTTGTTAGAGCAACTTAGGCAACAGACGTTTTCGGGCGACGGCGACTTCAGCCGGGAGTGACTCCATGACTTGTGTGATACTGCGCATGCTCTAGCTAGCTTCCCTGCCGTCGCGGCCCCGTCGGCGACGTGAAGATAGAGAGTTTGCCGTTGTGGTGAGAACGTAAGTTTTAAACTTTCATTTTCGTCAGTTTTGGAGCATTCAACAAAACATATTATTCAAAAATATTACTCGTAATTTATTCCGTAATATATACGGTGACATCAGAAGCTCGATTTTTCTTTTCTTTTCTGCCTAAAATTTGTTATAATTTGTATCATAAAATGTCTTCGTTACGTTTCAGGTAAACACAGCACATGGCCATGGTAAGCAACAAACCGTGAGTTTAACACTTACAGATATGAACAAAATATTCAGACTAAAAACATTAACTTTGATTCGATAATCATCTTTTGCTCGATTATACCGCGAAAACGAAACATGTAGAGGATTGTTTGTCGTAGTAAAAAGCTAGAAGTAGAATTTTGCCTAATTTTGTAAACTAGATTGCAATTTGCAGCCCCTTAAGCACTTATTATTCGTAAAAGATATGTCTCGCTACTTTGACGAGTTTATTTATATTTTAACAAAAGATTCAATTCTTGCAAATTCGTACGTCGCCGTGCTTAACATTTGTATTTGGCGGGAAGTGACAGCGACGTCGGTTCCAGTCTACCTCTGCCAATCAGGTCGCCGTCGCGCCGAATTCCCGTTCGCAAACAAGCGATGCCATTTTTTAACGGTCGATGCCATCGTTAACATTCATTAGTAACCAAGCCTTTTGCAATGGTCGATGCCATTTCTCTATAGTTTATGCCTGGATTGGGATGAAAGTAGGCTATCATTATTAGATAAAACTGGGTTTAGGTAAAGCGGTTATTAGACCTAAGCTAGATTCGCGATTAGGTTAGATCTAGGGATGGGGTTAGGGTTATAGATGTATCATTAAGAAAAGCACCTTTTATATTTAAATTTTTCTTAGGTTTACCGGATCAACCCAATGGTGTAGTGGTGAATCAGGGATGTTAGCATGCAGAGATTCCGGGTTCGATTCTAAGTAATTAATTGCATTTTTCTTTTTCTGACAGAAAAAATAATTCGATAATTGGTGTCGCTAAAATGGCATCGCTTGTTTACGAATGGAAAAATCGCGCCGTCGCCCCCGAAAACGTCTGTTGCTTAAGTTCTCTGTTGTTGTAGGCAGCAGCGAAAAGGTTGCAACACTCCCTGAACATAGTGCAAAATTCCCGAAGCGTGTAAGCCAACGGTCAAGAAACACAACAACAGGAGAACGGTACCAGTGGACCGCAGAGAGAACAGCTTCTCATAGGAATAATGAGGATAGAGTTCCACCAATCACAGTCGACCATCGTGATACTAATGGTGACGCGTAATCAGTCGCTGTTAGTAACTGTACCTGGTAGTGCTAATGCTACTGAAAGAAGTTGAGTGAGGGTATCCACTCTATGGTGTTCTAAAGTTGAGGAACCATTAAGCAATAGCTGAAGTGATCTTGAAAATGCTTTCATCGCTTCGCTGTACTTTTCTCGTGTATGGAGACAAGACCCCAGGCGATACTGCGCCTAAATGAATTCAAAAAAACATAATTAATTGGCGGAAGACTATATTTCATGGAACTTCATGTTCATGCGTCGACATGCAGGATTCGTTAATGGAGACAAGACCCCAGGCGATACTACTAGTAGTATAGGGTCAGAATTAACCCCGCGATGGAATAGGGGGAATAGGTGACTAGGACACCGCGGCAGAACGCACTGCGCATGAGTAGAAAACTGAGCATCCGGTGAATTACGCATTTCCGGTGACATACTGTAATCCCATGTAAATGTTGTAGTTAATGTTTTTATCTCGGGTAATTTTTATTTTTCCATTGTTTTTGGGTATGGTAATATATGCTCATGAATTTGAAACAAAGGAAAAACAAAAATTACCTGAAATAAAAAATGAACTACAACATAAACAACATAAAACTCCCGTACCGTGAAGTTTGAAAACAAAAAGTAAGAGTTATAAAACAAAGGTAGAGAAAAAGTTTGTTTCGTTGAAAAGTTTTTTCATCGTTCAAGTTTCAAGCGTTTGCACCAAGGGGTTTGGTGTTTGCACCAACAACGAAATATGAAGAAATAATTTTTGCATTGCATTTTTTCACAAAAAACAAGTCTTCACTCCATCTCGAAATGTATTCATGCAAGAACCGATCGTGTACGTAGCATAATTTTCTTCGGTTTTGGTCCTTTCATCATTGCATCTAGAAAATCTAGGTCTGTTGGTTCATGCAGAAGTGTTGTGTTTAACGGACCGGAAGTGCTTGAAGTTTACGCATGCGCAAACGTTCTGCCGCGGTGCCGGTGACTAGGTGCCTAGGTGATGACGTCACAATATGCCTTCCCGCATTCTAATAAGTGCCTAGTCAACTTCCTATTCCTTTTGTGTTATTCTGAAACAATAGGAACAATAGACCGGCCCAAACTTGCCCGCTCTATTCCAACTCACTTCAAAACAAAACACAACTGACACAGATATGCTTTACAGACATAGATCAAAACAATATGCCTTGACCAGGACTCGAACCTGAGTTACTGCGGCCACAACGCTAGACCATCAAAGCTGTGGTTGATATTATAGCTGAATAAACTAATTAGAGGTTTCCGAAACATTCAAGTTTAGAAGCAATAAAATTGCACAATATAAAAAACCACTTCTTATTCGTATTTTCCGCAACATTCTCATTGCCGCTTCATCGCTACACTCTATAGCGATTTTCAGTTTCCCAGCCATCACCCACTTTAAGGTGGCCGAATGCAGTTTTGAGGAACAATAAATTTCCTTACGCGCGCGTGTCACGCAAGCAATACCGCGCGAGCAAACAACAACGAAGCTCTGATCTCGTGCACGCAGTTAGTAATGCGCGAGCAGCCGCGCGCGCAGATAAGTGAATGGCCGTGGTGTACGCAGTACTGCGCATGCTCGGAGATCGAACTAAACGTTTTTTTGGTCGTGAATTTCGCGAAATCTAGCCGTACGACCTATGCTCAATTTTTGATATTTTTAAATATACATCAACATCGATCTGCAGACAATTTTTTTCAAAATCTGTAAGACAGATTTTTAAATATTTTTCGAAATTCCTATTTTTGATATTTTCGTTGATATGCGAAAAACTCTCAAACAGATTTTTGTTTTAACTTGTAAGAACGTTTATTTTTATCCAAAGTTTAAATGGTAAGATTTTGAGGTAGGGTCGTACGGGTGATTTTTGAGTAAAACGTCCTCATAGAATTAGAACCCAGTCTTCTGACAACCACTCGGTCGCTTGTTTTAAGCCACTTCTAACCAGAAGATGGTGAAATTACAAACACCCACTGTCTTGTACGATGGTTTTAACTTTGTAATTGTCGCTTGTTCCCACAAATGGTCACCTGTGATCTATATTATCGGAAGCATCTGGTGACCCCTATAAACTGTAGTAAGCCACCTTAAGTTTTAATTTCTTTTCCGGTAGCTTCAAAGTTCAAACCTTTAATTATACGAACTTTCACTGAACTAAATTTGCATGAAAAATTAGCACCTCGGTAAAAAAAAACAAAGCAACCAATTACATGCCTTATTAAAACAATAAACCCGCACTCTGTGTAAGTAATAATATACAGCTATTTCAATTAACGTTGTCGGATGAAAGCTCAAAGCTCAATGCTCAAAGCCTACAAGTCAAGACCGAAGGAGTATACCGAGCGCCTGTTCCAGGCATGCAGATTGTTGGGAGCGGCGAAACGAAAATAAACGGCGCGAATGAGCGATGCGACGAGCGGGAAAAACGTTTATTTTACGCCGCCACCAACTATCTTGACTTGTAGCCTTGAGGCCTTTTATCCGACAACGTTAATTGAAATAGCTGTATTTAATAATAACAAAACGCATTAAGGTTTCATCAAATCATTATGTCAACAAAAGCTGTTTTATTTAGAACAACTCAAATCCATGTACTCCACAAATGATAAGGAAATCAAGAACAAAATGTTAGAATAAAATTACTTTACGGACGTAGCGCGAATTCACTATAAGGCCGTATTGCAGGCCTAAAGCTTTATTGGCTTTTTTTCGGAAGCAAACGTTTCCTCTTAACCGATTTTACGTTTGGTTCATCTCTGTGTAAGTAAATACACTTTGTTTTATCGTTTGAATAATGTCTTTATTTAACTGATCAATTATTTCCTCCGCAGTAATAAACTTTAGAACTCGGACCGGGATTGTAAAGATTTCGGTAACTGATATATTTCTATAACGCCGCGTTTAATATCCAAGAAATTTATTATTCGAGGCTGTTTTTGCAAATCCACCACCACCACCACAATTCTCCGCCACCACCACCACCACCACCACCACAATTCTCCGCCACCACCACCACCACCACCACAATTCTCCGCCACCACCACCACCACCACCACCACCACCCCAATTCTGTTGTTTTCACTTTCACTGAACTAAATTTGCATGAAAAATTAGCACCTCGGAAAAATAAACAAAGCGGGCAAATAAACTAAGCGGGCAACATTTGCGAAAGCGGGCAACAAGTTTGACGTCAGAGGGTAACAGTGCATTGTTGCTCTCTGGCGCATGTGATCAGACCGTGGCAAAAGGTGGCATGATTATGATGCGATTGATGTTTACCTCAAGTGCTTCAAGTTGGCGCGTTTTTCAAATTGTGTTATGTTGTGTTTTTTTTTTGTGTTGCTATATAACAAATTACTTAATGACTGATCCCTCGGACAACAGTGAATTTTGTTTCCCTCGATCGACTTTCGAACATCAAGATTCTCGGGAAAAAAAAATTAACTGTTTTATTTGGAAGCAGTGATTAAGTGTTTAATCCCATCCTCAACGACAACTGGACCTATAAACACGTGTCCATTGAGAGTGAGAATCATTGCCCCAATAAAGGACAGACAGCAACAAACTGCTAATAGTCTTGACGTTCGAAGCGGCCTAATTTAATGTACCGTAACGTGCCGTTTATCATCTTTGCTTTTTTATCAAATCGTTTCTAATTGTAAAAGCCATTTACAACCTTACCTTAGCCCAACTGGGATTATTATCTACACATCGTTTGGCATCCTGAAGAGCCTCTTCAGCCTTTCCCTGCTTTTGGTACATCAAACATCGATTGGAAAGAACAGTCGCTTTAAGATACTTTTCTTCCGAAGGCACAAAGTTCAGTGCTAGGGAATAACAGGCGATCGCTAGATTCGTTGAATTTGTGATTGCTTTAACATTGGAAACATCATTTCCTCTTTTCCTCCATCTGTCTGCTTCCTCCTGTGTTAAAGTGAGTTGAGAAAATAGTTACAATACAAAGCAATCAAATTATTTTTAAATACAAATTGGCGAAATGTCTACGCAGTTTGGCGGAAACACTTCCTGCAAAATCTTCAACCCTTGGTCACTGTGTACCATGGCAAACTGATCGGGTTTTTTTCTAATTAAATTAAATTAAAACCATTATTTAAATACGATGAAATTTAAAGCTTAAACCGCTTGTGGGGTCGTGTATAAATAATCGCTAATTGTAAAATAACGCTAAAAACTATGTACACAAGAGAAAGTACAATAAGATAAGATACAATAAGATGAATGCACCAAACACTGTATACAGAGAACGAAAACATAACATAAGCAGCCTTATCATATCTCTATACTGAGTCTATACTGGGGGAAAGTTTGGAAAGAAACCGTCGATGGGGCTAAGTTGATAAGGTAAATTGCCCGGGGGGGGGGGGGGGGGACTCCCATATAAAAATGACGGGGGTGCTCGTCGGAAATTTTCGAAAAACACCCTAAAAGGTACCAGAGTCTCGTTTGATAGGTGTGGCTCAAAATAATTTTTACCCCTAAGCGGGTACCAATTCGAAAACAACACATGTCATATTCTGTCATATTTTTTCGGCTCATACCCTAAAAGGTACCGCGATAATTCTAATAGTGGTCATTTCAGATTTTAGTACCCTAAGTGGTACCAATCTACAATTTTGACCCCTACTGAGGTACGACGAGCAACCCCATCATTTTTGTATGGGAGTCCCCCCGGGGGAAATTGGCCAAAGTAAAGAGAACAAAGCTCACATTTCGAGTGTTAGCCCTTCGTCAGAGCGAATCAACGATAACAATTCGCTCTGACGAAAAGCTAGTGCTCGAAAAGTCAGATTTCGAATCTCTTTACGGTATACGCAGCCAATTTACCTAAACACTTCAGTTGAAAAAATCAACACTACTGACGTGTATACGCCTCGTCGACACTAAAAAAAATAAGGACTCAGGCAATATCCATGGTTAAATTCCTCGCCTACCTATTTATGGTCTTTATGATGACTACGTTTAAACAAAACACTATAAGATAATGACGGAGGCAAGTGTCTCGGTTTGCCTCATACTGGCTGAGGCCCTGAAAGGCCATTGACAACCCCTCCTCACCTTGGATTTGTACGATTTTGATTTACAGATTTTTTCTCCAAGTTCAACTGCCTTCTCGTACTGCTTTAGCCTAAAGTAAGCAGCCGCTTGATGGCTCTCAACAGACCGTTTGAACTGCGTTTTGGAATTGTCGTCGGGATGAAACAGGAGTGCAAGGTGAAAATCCTTTAACGACCGCTCGTATTCTTGATTTTGAAAACTTTTGATAGCGACGTCTTTCGTTTGTCGAGCAACAGACTAAGAAATCAAACGAAAAAAAAAACATAAAATTATTTCAATGACACCCAACTTAAAATTTCGTTTACTAAATCTTTAAAGGAATTTTATCTGATTTTAATTATTAACGCACGTCAAGGATCGGAAAGCTTACTGAATGCTTTTCACCGAACAACATAAATTCAGAGTGTTCAAAATTTGCGTTTCCTTTCTTAGCTGGTTTCGTTTAATTAGTTTTAGACTTTCTTACTTTTGCCACAGCGCTATCCAGTCTCTTAACTTCGTTAATGTCATTCCTCGCTCCAATACTCTTCCCCAGTTCATATTGTGCCAACGCTCTGCACATATGAGCCTGCACTCTAGCACTCAAGGATGTCCGGAAATAAAGAGCGAAATTGGCACACTGTTCAGCCAATAGGAATTTGTTATTCTGCAGGAGCAATTGACCACGCTGTGACCACTTTAAAGATTCCTCCTGAAACAAAATCAACATGAAGCACGTTAGAAAACAGATTTGCAATAACATCGAAAACGTTTTCATTTATTATCTCAGAAACAAAGAAAGCTATCCCAAAATTAATGACTGAAAATTGCATATTTTACTTACTAAAAAGCATTATATTTTTTGTGTTGTTTCCATGGTCCTCCACACTTTGAAAGCGTTTTCGTTTGTTTAATGCTAAGGGCAATTCGTAACCTACTGGGTTGTCTTGTAGTAAGTGCTTCAATTCAATCAGCCTCACTAGTTCTAATATTAAAATAACTTATAGAAATTGAGTCTTCTTTCAGAAACACAGATTAATATTAAACGGTGTAGTAAAAAAGAAGCCTACTATCACACGAGGAGGTCAGGGTGCACAGCTAGGAATTCTGCCTCCTACTCCTCAACAATGCGCTGAGCACACTGAGAGCACAGCACTTCCGTATTTTAAGAATAATTACCTCTGTAAAAGACCCATCGCTGGGCAATCCATGGTTTAAAGCGTCTCCCATATCCTGCAGTGATGCTTCGACATTGTTTAACATCCAATAACACTCTGCTCGTTCCAAGAGGAGCTGAGCGGCATAGTGTGGAGGATAGTTAAACGATTTTAGCTGCACGAGGCCACTGGATAACAGATGGAGCGCTTCAGGGTAATTGCCAATCTGCATGGCCATTTTACCAAACATCACAACACTTTCTACAGAGTTTATTTCTTCCATTGTAAAACTGCCTATGAAAAATTAAAAATAAACCCAATACCGTAAAATGCCAACAATAGGTTTTTGGTTCCGAAGCTTTGGGAGTACTGTAGGCGATATTCTTGGTAAGGGGATCGTTGGGTATCATGATTAAAGGGAAGTTTATACATAGGGTTGTTTTACAGTGTTCGCACTAGGTTTTGCAAAAAAACGCATTCTGGGCCCCTCAGCTTTAAAATTTTAGGGGTCTTGCACAATGTTTAAGCGTCCTCATAAATTGACTGTCTGGGAAAATAAGTTGTAAAATAGGGCGCGAAAAAGGATGTTCTGACGCGTCCCTTTTGGTGGCATTTTTTATCTGAAGGCTTTTACTTCGCAACCCCTGAACAGCGGATTCACACGATAGAGAGAGAGAGAGGAAGTCTGGTACCGATCTATTTTGACCGCCATGTTGAATCCTTCTGTTCAAGTTTATTTGTGCGTAAACACCAACACTGGTTGTTTATATATTTAAATACTGATTTTGCAGCTAAAGCTTGCATGATGTAGAAACACGATTTGCATGCGACCAATCGTGGCGAAATAAAGGCTTTAACTATAGAGACGTTAGAACATCCGTCAAACAGCATACCATGCATAATAGCTCAGTATTTATATGAAGTGAAACTACATTACATTGTAGTATCAAGGAGGCTCACAATCTAAGAAGCGATCGAGATTTGGCATTCGAAAATAAACCCAGACAATATATTTTTCGGATGACAATATATATATTTTTCTCATAGTTACCTTCAGAATCAAATGAGCCGAGGTTTATCAAGGAAAAGAGCCAACAATAGGTGGTTTGCAACCATTCCCTGAGGATTTTAAAGACAAAAGCGCAGCGGCCATGCTGGTGGATGGAACAAAAGAAAGTAATAGAAGCTAATGAGAAATCCTTTGTTTCGTACACCAGCGTGACGTCAGGTGAAAACGTCCTATAAACGCATCATAACGAATAATTCGACTTTGCATGGAATACAAACTTCAGTTTCAATTGGAGGTGAATATAATTTCTTCATTTCTTATAACGCCGCATCTGATCAAGTAGTACAGTTGTGATCGATGTGGCTGTACTTATAAAAGCTCGATTTAAATTAAGTTTATAATTATAGACGGAGTTACAAAACCACGATCTAACCGATTTCAATTCAGTAATGGGGTCTTCAGTGGCCCGCCGGAACGTAAACATGTGTCATGTAAATATAAAGCGCATGCAGACTTAAAAATCTTAGTAGAGCTCTAGTAAACCAGGTATAAGTTAGAATTATTTTCAAACATCGGACAAAAAAGCCATTTAACATAAACCAGATAAACACTTTGACTGAATTAGTTCGGTATCAGTTCAGCTTCATTTTAAATTTCAGTCATTCCGCTGATCTCGTCATGATTCACGAAATGAATTTGAAAGAACCCTATCACGCCTGACATAGCATTTCGATTCTTTATATCTCCGCCGCTTCTATCAGACAGTATACCCGTTATAATGAGCCGTGATTAGTAAGGAAACGTAAACCACTTTACTGACGTGTTGGCCAACTATCAACGTCGGGAAATCTATGTTCCTTCGACCTCAAACTGAAAAAAAGCTGTTCACTGTAAGGCAAAGGATCCGTGAGGGTTTTTCGCGAGGATTGCCGAGTGAAAGAATTCTAGAAATCGCCAACCTAAGCGAATAATACACGGTTCAACATCGTTTTAACATTTGTTGCTCAACAAACGTTGAACGATGTTGACACTTGTTATTAATGAGTAGAAAACATATTGAACATTTTAAAACGATTGTCTGAGGAATAGATTCAACAACGGTTCAACATGTTGAATGGCCTATTTTAACATTTAACAAAGCATGATACACTACTCACAGATCAATAACTGCTTCTTACCTGGTTTTACGAAGGCTTTAATTTATATACCTAAGGTTCGTTTTCCGTCGTGTAAAACATAGCAAGCGAACGGTGGAACCGCATCTTGTCATTATCCCACGCCGAAAACATTTTCAATTTGTAAATATTCGATCTGCGCAAAATTTCTTCAACCGGCCCAGACGTGACATAAGCCGGAGGATACATCAGCCAATAGATTTCGTGCCAAAACCAAAATATCATTTGTAATTACCATATTTGATGCTAGTCACCACGCGACGGTAGGTTTTTCTCGGAAACCGAGCAAAGATTTCTAAGAAAAAAATGTCTCAAAAAGGACGATGACGTAGTCCTATTAATGGTTATGTATATTTAGAGATCGAGGAAGCATAATGAATGAAATAGGGCGATCTTTGCTGACGTCATTGTTTACATTTTACTTCATTTGCATACGAATTTACGTAGAGAAGGCACCGTACTAAATACGAATTGACTTCAAAAGTTGAAAGGGCTTGTTAAACTTAGTAATCTATGCAATTTTTAGCTTTTTTCATGCAATATTTAAGGAAATATCTGCTGTTAAAAACTGCAAAATTGTTGGGTGGCAAAAGCACTAATGAGCCATACATTCTTTGTAAAATTTTGAGTTTTAAAACAGCATTGCACAGTGTATCTAGTATATCGGGCTCAAATTTTCAGAGAAGGCTAATTGTGCTATGCCCTTTCAACGATGTTTCAATATTCAGAGTTGTTTTTTTGTAGGTAGGTAAGAGAATGAGGCGTATATGCTAATGAGGCAAAAATGGTAAACAAAGATTCCCCGATGGTTTATCAAAATATCCTTATTTAAAAATAACGTCGCTAAGAAATGATTTATCAATTATTTTGTGGAATAAAAATTTTAACTTGTTGAAACCCTTTGGGGGATGGGGTTTGGTGATTCCGTGTCGCAACAGGAAGTTGTCAATCGATTTTAATTTATAAGACAATGGCTGCGGCCGCACTAGAGTAGTTAACCCAACCTCGTTCCCATGGCTTTTCCCTTCGAGAGAGGGGCGGCGGGAAAAGACCCTGGCATCGGCTGGTCACGTGCCCATCGGACACCCAAAAAACCTCGGTGTAATAAATTAGATGTGAAATCGAAGCTACATAATCAAGTCTGTCGGTTGTAGTTTCCCGTGGTGTCGCGCTTGTAGATTTTGACCTCATTTTAATTTTTATGATCCAAGCTTTATAGCAGAGAGATTGTAGAGAGTTGAAGTTTGTCTCAGTCAAGGCGGTAATTTTAGCATCCTTTCGCTACGCTTTATAGCTGCGTGGAGCTCGTTGTCGGTTAACTATTAAAAAGCCTCCGTTGTCAATTTTGACAGTCTGGCGAGTGCATGCTTCGTTTACGCCACTATTTCATTCAGGCAAGACCATGGTTTCGGTTCACCTCTCGAACCTCATCAGTTGCCGGGTTTGTATTTGCTAGTTGCTACCTTTTTAGCAACGCATATTTTCGTTGAGAACAGTCAAACCATTCTGCTCGACATAATTTTCAAACATGTATTTATACCCTTGGTGGGGATCGAATTTCCTAAGCGTGTATTTCTTTGGAAGGCATTTAATATTTGAAAATTTAAGCACTTTCTTCTCTTGGCTGAATTGAGGATATTTCTAAATGTGAACGCTTTCGTTTCCTGCACATTCCTTCTTAAGTTCGAAATGGATGCTATTAGATCAGTGCGCAAGGGTATAAATACATGTTTGAAAATTATGTCGAGCAGAATGGTTTAACTGTTTTCAACAAAAATCCCGGGACTAAAATATGCGTTGCTAACAAGGTAGCAACTAGCAAATACAAACCCGGCAACTGATGAGGTTCGAGAGGAGAACCGAAACCATGGTCTTGCCTGAATGAAATATCGGAGAAATAGTCGCTTAAACGAAGCACTCGCCAGACTGTCAAAATTGACTACGGAGCGAGCTCCACGCAGCTGTAAAGCGTAGCGAAAGGAAGCTAAAATTACAGCCTTGACTGAGGTAAACTTCAACTCTCTACAAGTTGAACAGCTTATTAAGCTACAACTCTCTCTGCTATAAAGCTTGGATCATGAAAATTAAAATCCTGCAAAGACAAATCTAAAGTAGCTGGGCCCAGCGTGAGATAAATAGCAGGAAAGACATTCACGGCCAACAGATCATTTCAGATCCTGTCATGTCCGGTATTTCAGAGAAAAAAGTTAGAGAAGTTTAAACCTTTCCTACATAAAAATCTACATGCCAATACTTTTAAATGGCGAAAACAACACAACAGCCGCCAGGCAAAAAAGGACGCTGAAATGAGGTCAAAATCTACAAGCGCGACACCACGGGAAACTACAACCGACAGACTTGACCTCTACCTGCCTGTCTCTACCTCAGACCTGCCACCCCCATATTACATACAATTTCTTGATTTTATGAGCCACAATGGCGATGTTTCTAGGTCGAAATTAGAAATCGCAATGCTAATGTATTTTTGAGCAAATTCAATCAACCAATGAAAATGCAGGATTAACCACAGGAATGCATACATTAGTGTTATAATTATTATTTAAGAACACCACGTGACCAGCCGATGCCAGGGTCTTTTCCCGCCCGCCCCTCTGTCGAAGGGAAAAGTCCGGGGAACGAGGTTGTAGTTAACCCGGTTATTTGCAATTAATTAATTAATTAAAATTAACTGGTTTAACAACATTCCTGATGCGGCCGCGTATTTTTGGCGTTCACTGAATTTAAACCGTGTTAGTTGTTCCCATGGAAATTAATTAAAGAACAATAGTTTTTTTTTTAACCGGATTAGGTTTTTTTAAACCACCTCGCTAGGTAGTTTAGTGCAGGTTAACCTTCCCGATCTGTCAATCATCTGCGCTTACGCGGTAATTTTTGGCTCCCTGTTGAATTCGTAGGGACGACTTTTAATTTCAAATAGAGAAAGGAAAACCGTCGTGTGTTTACGTTCTCCACAAAACCCCGGGGGGGGGGGGGGGGGGGTACTATGCTATATAGGTATGTGCCGCCCGATAGGGTAGGGGTTTTGAGGTGCTCAGTCCTTAAATCTAGTATCCTTTTTGGTATTTTTGGTATTGTGATCCTTAGAAATTCCTTACTTAGGGTCACTAAATTGCAGTAACCACCCCAACCCGCAAAACGAAAAAGATATGGTCTACACGCCTGAATTGGGCGATTTTTACACCCTTAAACAGGGTCAGGGTTTGAGAACCTTGGCGGCACACACCTATCCTAAATTGCCGGGATGGTACCTTCCCCCCACCCCCCGGGGCACAAAACCTATTATTTGATCATTTGACGATGTCGTTTTGCAGAGTATACCAAAATGTCAGGAGCCGATTAGATGGAGCCTCCATCTCCCATATAAGCCCTTGGAGACAACCCTTTCCGATGAAAAGTTATTTATAGAAATAGTTTTCGCGGGAAATTTGTCACGCGCTAATGCGTTGTTGGTAATAACCAATCAGAGCGCAGCTCAGTCATGCTCATTTACATATCCTTTTTATTATTGAATGGGGTTAGTTTCTAGAGAAACTGTGGTGCTGCGTCGGTGGGGGGATGAAACACGAGAATTTAGTTTTATCGAGTGAGTCGATAAGGTAAATTGACCACCGTAAAAAGATTCAAATAGCTGACGTTTCGAGCGCTAGCCCTTCGTCGGAGCGAATCAAGGAATTGTGGGTAGTGTGTGGTTTTATATAGTAAGCGGTGGAGCTACGCTATTGGTGGAAATTTGGTGACGTGAAAAACAAATGTAGATTAGTTGAATGAAAAGCGTTCGTTGATTCCGTGGGGTTTGAGAGTGCCGATTTGAAAGATGATTTTTTGTTCTAGGTTTTTACGGCTTTCTGTGTTACCCTGGTGTAGGGAAAGGCCGCAGATTGTCATGTGTTGTTTAGAATGGTTAGTAAGATTAAAATGGCGCGCGACTGGTTTGGATGCGTCTTTGTCATTTTTTTCAACGTCTCGGAGATGTTCACGAAAACGGTCGCCCAGTCTCCTCCCTGTTTCGCCAATGTATATCTTTTTGCAAAAAGTACATGTAATGCAGTAGATAACATTTACGGAGGTGCATGTAAAACGATCAGTGATTTTAATAGATCGTTTGGGTCCTGTTATTTTGTCCGCGTTGTGAATGAAAGGACAAGTGTTACATCGTGTGCGTGTGCATTTGAAAGTTCCCGGTACATCGTCAGATTTCAGTGCGCTCGTAACTAGAAAGTTGCCTATGTTTTTGTCACGTTTGAATGAAATTAGTGGGGGTTGTGAAAAAATTCTGCCAGTTTCGGGGTCGTTTTGGAGTAATTTGAAATTTTTTAAAATGATGCTTTTGACTGTGTTGTTGTGTGGGTGGAAAGTGAGGGTGAATGGAATTCTCTCGTTCTCTTCCTTATGTGGCGTTTGTAGTGCTGACTGTCTGTCGATCTGTTGTGCACGTTCTTGGCCCGTATTAACAACAGAGTCAGGGTACCCACGTTTCTTGAAAAACTGGCACATTTCTTCTGATTTGTTGGAAAAATCAGAGTCATCACTACATAGACGTCGAAGTCTGAGAAATTGAGAATACGGAATGGCGTTTTTAACGTGCGATGGATGTGAGGATGAATGTAACAGATAACTGTGGGAATCTGTAGGTTTGTAGTGCACACTTGTGGATAAACTGTTACCGTTGATTGAAATATTAATGTCAAGAAAAGCGACTGAGGTTTCGGAAATTTCCCAGGTATATTTTAGAGCTGGATGAAAAGTATTGACAGAAGTTATGAATTGATTAAGTTCCTCTTTACTGGAAGAGGTAGCGCCAATGCAATCATCGATGTAGCGGCCGTAGAGTTCGGGTTTGGTTCCGTGGTACTGATTAAAAAATTTGTCTTCGATGTGACCTACAAAAAGGTTAGCGTAGCTTGGTCCCATTTTGGTGCCCATGGCGACTCCATTTACTTGTTTGTAGTAGTTTTGGGAAAATGAAAAACAGTTAAGTGTCAAAACTAATTCGGCTAAGCGGAGCAGTGTTTCTGAGCTTGGGTTTTGAATGGAGCGCTGGTCGAAAAAATATTTTAGTGCTTGAAGTCCTTCGTCATTGGGGATGACGGTATATAAAGAAGTAATGTCCATAGTGAAAATTAATTTGTTTTCGCTGGTAAAATTGAAATCCCGGAAAATTTCGAGTGCGTGATTGGTGTCCTTAATGTACGAGGGTAGTGATTTGACAATGGGGGCCATGATTTTGTCTAAATAGCTAGAAATTAGTTCGGTAGGACAGCTACAAGCGGAAACAATGGGTCGGCCCGGATTGTTTGGTTTATGAATTTTAGGTTTGAAATAAGCTTTTTTCCACGACAAAGAAGACAATTCTAACACCTCGGAAAAAGATGTTTTTGAAACACTCAACGTTCGCAAATCAAAATGGACTCCCCCAGAGGGCCAGTTTTCTTCTCTAGATTTTTTCGTCAAAAAATGTCGTCACGATGTCCAAAAACTTAAATTTAACCGCCACACCAAAATTTCCAACCTTTCAACAGGAGAATGGGCAGCGCTCAAAAGTCTTAGCAAACGACGCGACATTGTTATCAAAGCGGCCGACAAAGGCGGGGCGGTAGTTGTTTGGCGGACCGACCTTTACCGACAAGAGGCTTTTCGGCAACTTTCTGACACCGCTTTCTATGCCAAAGTTGACAAAGATCTCACTTCTACCAACCAAAAAATTGTCAAAGAAACTATCCAAGACCTCATTACTAAACAACAATTACCAGTTACCGCCAACAATCTCATCATCACTACTCCTAGAACCTCACGCGTTTATTTCAAACCTAAAATTCATAAACCAAACAATCCGGGCCGACCCATTGTTTCCGCTTGTAGCTGTCCTACCGAACTAATTTCTAGCTATTTAGACAAAATCATGGCCCCCATTGTCAAATCACTACCCTCGTACATTAAGGACACCAATCACGCACTCGAAATTTTCCGGGATTTCAATTTTACCAGCGAAAACAAATTAATTTTCACTATGGACATTACTTCTTTATATACCGTCATCCCCAATGACGAAGGACTTCAAGCACTAAAATATTTTTTCGACCAGCGCTCCATTCAAAACCCAAGCTCAGAAACACTGCTCCGCTTAGCCGAATTAGTTTTGACACTTAACTGTTTTTCATTTTCCCAAAACTACTACAAACAAGTAAATGGAGTCGCCATGGGCACCAAAATGGGACCAAGCTACGCTAACCTTTTTGTAGGCCACATCGAAGACAAATTTTTTAATCAGTACCACGGAACCAAACCCGAACTCTACGGCCGCTACATCGATGATTGCATTGGCGCTACCTCTTCCAGTAAAGAGGAACTTAATCAATTCATAACTTCTGTCAATACTTTTCATCCAGCTCTAAAATATACCTGGGAAATTTCCGAAACCTCAGTCGCTTTTCTTGACATTAATATTTCAATCAACGGTAACAGTTTATCCACAAGTGTGCACTACAAACCTACAGATTCCCACAGTTATCTGTTACATTCATCCTCACATCCATCGCACATTAAAAACGCCATTCCGTATTCTCAATTTCTCAGACTTCGACGTCTATGTAGTGATGACTCTGATTTTTCCAACAAATCAGAAGAAATGTGCCAGTTTTTCAAGAAACGTGGGTACCCTGACTCTGTTGTTAATACGGGCCAAGAACGTGCACAACAGATCGACAGACAGTCAGCACTACAAACGCCACATAAGGAAGAGAACGAGAGAATTCCATTCACCCTCACTTTCCACCCACACAACAACACAGTCAAAAGCATCATTTTAAAAAATTTCAAATTACTCCAAAACGACCCCGAAACTGGCAGAATTTTTTCACAACCCCCACTAATTTCATTCAAACGTGACAAAAACATAGGCAACTTTCTAGTTACGAGCGCACTGAAATCTGACGATGTACCGGGAACTTTCAAATGCACACGCACACGATGTAACACTTGTCCTTTCATTCACAACGCGGACAAAATAACAGGACCCAAACGATCTATTAAAATCACTGATCGTTTTACATGCACCTCCGTAAATGTTATCTACTGCATTACATGTACTTTTTGCAAAAAGATATACATTGGCGAAACAGGGAGGAGACTGGGCGACCGTTTTCGTGAACATCTCCGAGACGTTGAAAAAAATGACAAAGACGCATCCAAACCAGTCGCGCGCCATTTTAATCTTACTAACCATTCTAAACAACACATGACAATCTGCGGCCTTTCCCTACACCAGGGTAACACAGAAAGCCGTAAAAACCTAGAACAAAAAATCATCTTTCAAATCGGCACTCTCAAACCCCACGGAATCAACGAACGCTTTTCATTCAACTAATCTACATTTGTTTTTCACGTCACCAAATTTCCACCAATAGCGTAGCTCCACCGCTTACTATATAAAACCACACACTACCCACAATTCCTTGATTCGCTCCGACGAAGGGCTAGCGCTCGAAACGTCAGCTATTTGAATCTTTTTACGGTGGTCAATTTACCTTATCGACTCACTCGATAAAACTAAATTCTCGCTTTTTATTATTGACAACAATGGCGGAAAGCGTGGGGGAAAATTTATGGGAGTCATCGGATGATAGTTCGGCAAGTTACGTTCTTTCTAGCGACTCAGTAAGATCTTCTGATAGCAGCGAGGAAGGAGAATCAAATGCGAAAACTTCTTCGGCTTCTTCAAGCCAAGGAAAGCGAAAACCCAAACGGAGCGGCTCTTCGGCAGCGAAATCCACGCGGACTCGAACAAAGAAAAGTGAGCTTAACCAATAAAGTAGAGACCGAAGTAAGGGAAACCCTTAAGGACGATCCACAAATAAAATTGAAGCCTGAGCGGATAAAGGTTGTAGAACATATCTTAGACGTCGCTCAGAAGCAGTTGTTTGAACTGTTCATCGCTGGATTTTGCCGGAAATTTTCAACTTTAGCTAAAGAAGCTTTCGACGGTAAAGACAAGTACAAAAAAGCGGCCTTCTCAGTGTCGTGGATGAAATTCTTGGCTAATTTTCATCCCGGAAAACCTACACAGGAGCGAATGATTTTAGAAAGATTATTGGCGAATTACACAAGCTCTCGAGATGATGTTCAATGTGTTGTGAGTGTTATTCACGAGTTGGTCTATACGATCATACATGAACATGTACGCCTGAGAAAGACGGAAAGCGAAACGGCTGGTGAAGGTATCAATGGAGGAAGATGTCAACTATCAAAAGAATCGGACGATACTTTGTATCGGTATTGTGGGGCGGCTCTGCAGCGTATGATTAAACTGCGGAAGAAGACTCTTGCCGGAAAAAACTGTTCAAATAAGAACCATCGCCCTAAAGTAAACCCCTCCTGCAAACTCTTAGTAGCCATCTTTTCCACTCTTCCAGGTTAACTGGTGAGAAAATCATATTTTACTTCCGTAAATGTTTATTGATCAAATTACACTTGTCCAATAAATGCCCTGAATAAGGGCCCTTCTTTTTTGCAAATATTCATTTTCCTTTGAGGAAATCCAATAGAGTCCTCCCAAGATGTAATTAATAATGTGTCATGATGATATTATACCTGTACATATATATACTAATACTAATCTGTTGAGTGCAAACTTTCCTTGAATTTAATAAATGAATACTTGTGTTAAATTGCACAGCAAGACTTTCCTTATTTACAATAGAAAACAGAAACTCAAATTACAATTTATATACTCAGACATTATTTCAATAATGAGTGTGAATGTAAGAAGAGAGGCCAATGTTCTTATCAACAACATTTAGCCCACATATGTAGTAGTGTACAAAACTTACTCTCCTTTATAATTATATTTATAAGGGGCAAAACTAGAGCAAATTCTGTTTCAACATTTCACTATGGGAATACAATTCCTATGAATGTGATTGAGGCAGTTGCAGTCAACATCTACTCAAAGTGTTTCCAACACTTTTGTTGTGACAAGTTCTCCTCATGTCTCATTCACACTCATACACTTCATTAATTGAACCTATGCACTTTAATAATGCACCCAAGTAAAGGTGCCAATGTTTAGCACTAAAT
This sequence comes from Dendrophyllia cribrosa, assembly GCA_024195265.1. Lineage (NCBI taxonomy): Eukaryota > Metazoa > Cnidaria > Anthozoa > Scleractinia > Dendrophylliidae > Dendrophyllia > Dendrophyllia cribrosa. The sequence continues at coordinate 5,232,181 of JAJLRJ010000005.1, forward strand.
TTTGATCCAACAGCAGTCTTGAGTAAGCAGTAATAAGATTGCTTGGGCAATCAGCCATAAATATAACAGCACCACTGTTGTTGTGGACATGGCTATCAATTAAGGCACAAAGGCCATTTGCTTGAACTAAAATTCCCACTGACTTGTCATTTGCAATTAAGACTCCATAGGATGGTTGCAGAAAGGCCGAAATTACGCTTACTGATTGGACATTGCACTCAGTGCCTGCAGCCTGGACTATGTCTTCTACATCTAAGTAAATAGCTGTGTCACCAAAACGATCATCATATATATATATATATATATATATATATATATATATATGTATATATATATCATTACCATCACATAATTATAGCATTTACAAATAGTGTGATCCACAACTGAGACAACTGCCCCAAGAGTAATGAAATATCTAGTTTATGCATCATAAGCAGATGAGTAGGCAATGGCAGACAAATTTCCTCCACTTGTGTGTTTTAGCACACTAAAAATTGACTCTAATGCACTGCCATTGATTCTGAGGAGGCTAATAATGTACCTCCCATCCAAAGAGACACAGGTAAAAAAACATTCACAAAATAAAAGGAAACCATGCACAACAACTTGAAGAAGATCCCAAGTCTATGACAGAGAACATAAAAACAATTTATTATTAACACAAAATGACTTTTAATGAAAATCATATGACTACAGTTTCCTTGCTCTCTTCGTATGCTTGGGAGGAGACTCATCAGTGGTTTTCCTATAACTTTACTGCAAAGGCAAGTCTCTTGTTTGCCACGGGCATTGCTTATGCCTTTTTTCTTTTGGCAAGTTGATAATAAGCTTATTGTTTTGACTTAGTAGTTCTGACATGACCTACAGCTGTAGCTGTTCTTTACATGAAGGCATTTAAAAAAAGTTTATTCTTTGGCTGTAAACAGTAGGGCTGAGGAGGTAAATATTGTTGAATATTATTTTTTTAGTCAGTGCACTGATACTTATTCAAGCAACAATGAAAAACTAACTTAGTATTTAAATAATACTTAGCTGCCATGCTCTGGATTTCTTGGTGTTGTCAGGGTAAACTATGAGCAAAAATGAAACCTCTTTGAGTGCTGTTTATTTCACAATCCCAGTGGTAAGAGTTCATGGCAGTGTATATTGCAAAATATTCTTCACTCACCAGCAAATGAGTGTAGTAGACACATCATTAATATCGAAAATTGAATTAACATTTTTGAAGCAAAGAAAATTATTTTCATCTCAAAAATACTTGTAAATGCTTTGCCATTAGAAGGTCTACCCTCTGTACTCTTTCAAGTAACCTGAAAGTAACACATCTGTTTGTCTTTTTAATTTGTTTGATTCATTAATATATTATGCATGTGTGGCTCCTTAAGTGAAAGCTATACGTGTTTGTAATAAAAAAAAACAGTACACTCAAAATAATGTTAAAACATAATACCAGTTTCTTCATGACTGCAGCACCATTTCTCAAAGAAATCCATTCCCTTCTTTATATTCTGAATGACGGGGCTATTTACAATGTAAACTGTTAATTGAGACCATTCTCAAAAATCAGATTGCATGCTTCTAGATAGCTGGCCACCGGTTAATCACATGTTCATATACTGGACACTGTAAACTCCAAGAACCGTCAACATTGACAATAAGTCGAACATGCTGGAATGTTCCTGTCTGTTTGTCGTAGGTGTGTTTTTCAGATGGATCTCTCTGACAACACGAGCACACGGCCAGTGGTGGCAGTTTCATCTGAGCTCTCGAAGGGGGAGTGCTCGAAAGTAAGATCTAGTATCTCACAAACTAAACTTGCGGCTAAAATTTCTCGGAGCCAACTTTCCAGTATCTCAGCCCGTCATCTTTCTTCTGAAGGAGTTTTCTTTTTAGCTTTTCCTTTGCAGTTTCTGGGCCGGCGACATCGCCAATCGAGCTACTAGAATTTGCGTTTCCTTCGGTACCATCGCGATTGGCGCGGGCGAAATTTAACGTCTTCCTGCTTTTACTACCTCGTTCTCCCCCAGAAAAATTCAACTTATCACGAGAACGCTTCATTAAAAAAAAACTCTCTTTCAAAAGGATTCTTTCCATAACATCCAACTAAATAAGTATTCGAACTGGGTGGGTAATCGCCCTGGTACACGTACTTCACCACGCTGGATATATTTCAGTCAAGACTTTTCAGTCAGAAATTAACTTTTTAAACTGGTAACCAGCTTCCCTCGGTCGTAAAGGCAGGAATGGGTAAAACATATAAAGGAAAACGGTGATGGAACAAGGAGTAAACTTGTTGGCCAATTTCCCCTTTCCGCCGCCATTTTTTTTTCTCACTACGGCAATATGCGGACGTCCTCGGAAACACTGTATTTTCGCGGGAAAGCCTGTTCTAAAAATAATTCTTTACGGGAAAGGGTTGACTCAAGGGTACAGCACATATGGAGGCTCCAAGTAATCGGCTCCTGAAAATGTAAAATGCACGAGCAGAGGCATTGTTCTCGCTCATTAATCCTATTGTTTTGTGCCGCTCTCGCAGCCTTCGCCGTCCGTGGTTGCTGCTCGGTGGATGCTTTGACAATGCTTCGGCAGGCTTATTTCGTTCTTCGTTCCCACCAGATGATTTTAGCTCACCAAGTGCGGCCGCAGCCAATGTACGCAACCTCGAGGTTGCAATGTACAGTGGAAATGGTTCGATTATTTAGAAATGTTCTACAATAAAGTTTTATTCCACAATTAGCCTGTGACAAAGTTAAGTATTATGTTATAAATGTACTTGTTGCAATATTAATAGCTCCTTCTAATTTTTAATACTTTAGGAGTAGATAGTTGATGCCAAGTTGATGTGGCTTTCGGTTACAATTTCAGATATTTCACAGCCTGCAAATCCAATGTTCAAATTCTGAAAAGGTTCTCGAATATTACGTTTGTCGTAATCTGTAAAGCAAGCATTCCGATGAGTGTAAGAATTTTCAAAGTAACAAAACCAACGAAACGTGATGTCAGCAGCGTTTCATTAACGAGTCGATCCGCACAACGATGGTGCAATATTTTGAATCTCCAATGCCTTATTAAAGGCTACCAAGGGGACTGTGGGGGCGAATCTCGTAATTCTAACGAAAGAGTGTGGCATATAATACAGTTGTATACACCTTATTCATAAATGGCGACCGATTCATGATTCTTTTATATCTATGTTAATTTGCCTCACTAGCCTCATTTAAGCGTGTAAATTCTTTTGAATTTTGCACATGCTAACGAGGCTTGTGAGGCTAATTAAAATAAATACAAAAGAATAATAAATCCGCCGCCATTTATGAATAAGGTGTATAATACAGAGAATAATACCATAGAACACAGACCCACAAACGCGGAACAGCTGAGACCATTGCTGGTCGTCTGCCAGAGGGGACTGTAGCCAAAGGACTATTTGGGGTTTTTGGGAAACTTCTGACATATCATAAGGTGGATTAAATCAATAATGGTATGAACTGTTTACATTTTGTACAGTTTCAGTTCATTTAGTTAAGTACTCAACCTACGTTTGGGCTTGACATAGAAGACCAGTACTCTCGATGCAATTCACTAGTGCCCCTTCTCTTAACAATTGCATTTTTTGAGAATTATTCTTAGCAAAATGTTCGTATATATTATTATAACAGAATAATAATGCAATAAACATTAAGACAAAATTAAAGTTTTTGCGAGTTATATTAACGCCAAAATTCAACATATGCGCGTACAGTGGAGTGGCTGAGCAGCCGTCGCGTTCAAAGAGGGAACTCACTGAAAACACATGTAGTTTTTCATTCGCAGAGCAACGCGTAAATTAGAAACATTCGGTTCATTATTCTTTTACAAACTAAAGCGTATTCCTCCAAGTCCAAGCTCATCCAAAACTTTATAATAATGTTGCCAATTGTGCGAGAAGACTTGCGAAATGTGACAACATGTGCCTTCTAAAGTGACTCAGAAACTCAGAGTTCAACTTTTCAAACAACAGCGCAGTCGACTCGGAAGCCCCAAATAGTATTTTATAATTGACGGATAATCATTATTTATTCATGCAAAACATTTTTTTTACGATCTCGAATTTACGATATGAAAACTGGGCATTAACTGAAAAGTGTTCAAAATAAGAATATATTAAAAATTAGAGAGAATACCACTGTATGCATGACAATAGTTTTACACAAAACTATGTTTTTAGTGCTGTATTTTAAAAGATTCTAAATAAAGATGACTTTTACCTTAAGTCTGGTGTTGTGTTTACTGCTGTTTGTTTGCTTCTGAAGCCATTTCGAGGCCGTTTTGGGTAGTTTTAATTTTCGAGTTTCCCTTCCAATAATAAATAAGGAAGGCTGACGAGTCCTTGGCCAAAAAGCCGTACTCGAAGCTCTATAAATCCCATAAATCGCTTCAAAACTGCCTTCAAGATCGGACCTGCCGATGATTCGTGTTTCTGTTTGTTGCTCTTAGGGTTCCAGAATCTTTATTGCTCGAGAAACGCTTGTTTTCGAAGTCTTCGTTTGTTATTTTCCTCTCGGCGAGAGGACCACCGTCCAGGGACACGTTATCGTGACAATAGGTCCATTTATACGGGAGAAAAAAAGATGCGTCTTATCTTAGAACAGGGTTTTCAGCTGTTCTTGTTTGGCAGCGTCTTAAATAAGACGTGAACTTCCTCGTATAAATGCTTTCGCGTCCTAAATAAGACGTGAACTATAAGCGCGCATGCGTAACAACAACAACATATTTTTGACAAGTCGTTGACCGCTCTCTCGCTGGCCAACAAAATGGCTTCGCGGTGAACATGTAAGACATGTAATGATCACATCAATCCATCGATCGCTTTCTACCGACTCTTCTCGGATTTCTGTTGTGTTCTTTGTATGCAACGCCGAGTTTATGAATTTTCTTGAACGGCATGGTGTTCATAAGAAAAGAAGACTTGTAAAAATTGAAAAAACAACTCCTTCTTAAATTGACAGCACGCTTTTGTTTCTTGCTACAGCGCGCCATCTTGGATTGTTGCAGATTATTGGTAATGGTAAAATTGCATGTAAACGAGGCTGTATCAAAAATAAGACGAGGGCCTTCGCGTCTTATGTTGGACGCGAAGGCATAAGCAGTGCAGTTCGCGTCCTATTTGAGTCGCGTCTTAGATAAGGCGTGCCTTATTTTCTCCCGTATAAATGGCCCTAATGGTCCCTCAACCGGAAATTCCAAACTGAAACGCAGACAAATAAGTCAAATAGGTTCAAGTACCTGGCGTTCGCACTTGTGTATTGCTTTTACAGTTTTCCTTAAGTAAAACCCCTTTTTCTAAAGCGATATATAACGGTACAAAAGGTTCTTTTAGGACTATCAACAAAGTGATTCTAGTTCAAATTGAAAATATTAGCTGCAGTTCACGGCACGTTTTAACTTTTAGGTATATTCGAAATAACAATAGCCGCTGCTCAATTAAGCCTCCTCGAAAATTAAAACTAGGAGTAAACAAACAGCAGTAAACACAACACCAGACATAACTAGGTAAGTCATCTTTATTTAGAATCTTTTCAAAATACAGCACTTAGAACATGTTTTATGCATTTTCACACATTGTCTTAAATTCAAATCGATTTCAACGTCTGGGCTGCCTGTGGTGTCACAGTCGGAAATAGTCTAAAATAAATAACACAATAATTTATTCCTTGAAGTCATCATCATGGTTAAGAGGTGAAGACGTGACGTAAATCAGGCTCTCCTTCTCTTTCAATGTTCATCTTTTTTGTTTGTGTACGTCCTCCAGTCCGCGTTATCAAATTGAATTTTAATTTATTGAAGGACCCTATTACAGAAAGCGACCCGGGGTGCTTGGTATGGAGAAACCAGAAATTCCGGTAAAAAAGTGACATGGTACGTCATTTCGTTTAGAAATTTGGAAATATTATGGGCTGCCCGTTTTTCCCACTTCTATTAGTCTTTCCAGCAGATGTGGGTGCATTTTTGTACCTTTCCTTATTCCATAATGTAAAGTTAAATCAGTAAAATTAAATGTCTGCTTCTCAATTACCGAGGGTGCTTACCATTTACACGAACTACTTGGTTGGAAGACCGCAGATTAGGCAAGCCAAGAGCTGATGGGCGCCTAGCAAGCAACCGTATAACGGAAGGAGGGCAAGTTTTATGGAAAAGAGGCAAGACGAATGACAAAAAAATCCGACAACAGCGCCCACATTCACCAGACGTTCGTCTGTTGTCACTGTACTATGTGACAAAGCCTGCCTGTTATGAATAGGCCTGCAGATCACCAGTCACTGATCAGCGCGCTCGTACCATGCTAGATGTGGACAATAACGACACCCTTCATAAATCCGAAGCCGAACTAAAAGACGCTTTTCAGAAGTTTGGGCGTGATTAGCTTGGGCCCCCTCCACACTAATGCAGCGTTTACAAAGGTTTCCAGTTTCCTTTCACCGAAAAAGCTATAAAATTCGTCGTGTTGTATTATCCACATTAATGCATTTTGTCCATCTCTATTCTTAAATGGATAACGGGGTTATGGTTTTTAACTCGTGAATACGCAAAGCGCTGAACGAGTTGTAGCATTTGTATTTGGGTAAACATTTCACTCGCTCGCTCAATCGACTGTTAGCATTGAGCCCGCGATATGTAATGGTCACCTGCCTTACCCATGGGGACAGCAATGGAGGGAGAAGAGGGTGGAGAGTTGTACGCAGGGGGTGGGAGTCGGTGGAGTAAAACGCCGAGGAGAGGAGATGGTCCGAAGGTGTGCAGAATCTTTTATTTCGAGCGTTTCGTATTCACGAGTTGGTTCATTTATAGATCTAGAAAGACTGATAATACGTAGAACATTTAACGCGACAACTACATGATAGAGCCCAAACTGAAAGCCAAAATGCAACCGTGGACAGCTGTTTCGATCAGGTTAGGTCTCGTCAGCACGGTGTAGCAGCAAAAAGATAGAAAAACTAGCGCGAAAACCAATTCTCTACCAAATCGCACGTGGTGATGACCACAGATGAGCTCAAATTCAACGGTTTGCCAATTGACCCACGTCACAGCGGCGCGTAACCATGAGTAATAGGCAAAGATTTTGAAATATCATGTCGTTGTCGCGATAAAGAAAGTGAGGATAGACAGAACCATCCCTCAGCGAATACATGGCCAATACCGTGCAAAAAATATAAGCGGCATATCGGATCTGAAAAGATCTACGGTCCCAAAATAAAACAAGTAAATAAGAAGCAAAGGACCGCGAACGAAAATGCTGCTGGCATGGTGTACGTAGGATCTGGAGAAGATCTAGTCAGCCAAATCGTCTCCAGATCCTACGCACACGTATTTTTTTTTTTGGCTTTCAGTTTGGGCTCTATCATGTCGTTGTCGCCTTAAATGTTCTACGTAGTATCAGCCTTGCTTTATACTTTGATTTTATCTATTTTTTGGGCCGACTAGATCTTTTCCAGATCCTGCGTACACCAGCAGCATTTTCGTTCGCGGTCCTTTGCTTCTTATTTACTCATTTATAGCAGCCTTTGATCAAAAGTCGTTTTCACACGTCCACTCTGCAAACAATTTTGAAACCGGTTTCTAAAGTCTCCCGGCGTTTTCATAGGCGTTTTGAATCGAAAACGCGTTACCTTTGACGACTATTCTGGCGTGTTTTTTTTTAGCATAATCTAGCAAAACGAGCATGTCTGGTGGGATTTTTCCAAAGAGAGTAAATACAATACATCTCGAAAAACGCTGACCCCTTTCAAACAACCTCTAACAATGGACACACAACCTACCCCATCGGCAACCCCTATAAAATTCACAAGAGAAGACAGTAACTTACCAGAAACTACGGGCGGTTACCATTTGTTAGAACTGGCTAGCCAAACCTGTCAGTTCATAAATAGAGTGACCCTTCTTGACACCTGTTCCTACAAGTTCATCAGAATGTTGCATACTGTTTACTCTTAGTGCTGAGAAATAATGGCATGATATTTATAAGTTAAATAGTTAGTTCTAACAAATGGTAGATAAGTTTTCCGGATATGTTAGGATCTCGTCGTAGCGAACGCGAAATATTTTAACTTCGCCGTTCACACAAAGTGAACTGGGAGCACTGAAGAACCGACTGCGTGTGTGCGTGGATAAATAACTTACACGTAAACTTTTAATGAGAAAATTTTTCAATACTGCAAGAAGGCTGAATTTGCTTTATTTCGAACTTTGTACAAAACACTCATTACTCCTTTTATTGTGCTTATGTTTATCGAATACTACTGCTGACGCTGAATACATGTCACGTGCTCTCTCATACTGGCTGTCTATGATATTTTCCTTTCGCTTGAACGTCAAAGGGGCCGCACTGTCCCGTCAAAATAACAAAATTCCGCTTACCTTATTTTCCTGTTATATCACCAAATGCCAACAAATATACGACTTAATTGGATAAAAAGATTCTACAGAGCAATTTGGCGACAAAGTGCAGGGTTGCAAGGATGGAAGTGGATTACAGTTCATGAAATTTGATTTCGTGACACAACAGGCGGTCAAGAAATCAAAGTTTCCATTCTTGTGGAATTTTGAGTTTTTCAGCCATTATTTTGTCTCTTCGGTCATTTTCGTTGCGTTCATCACTTTTGGTGAACTATCTTCCTATTCTAAAGCAAACTTAAAGCAAGCTTGAATACAACCATTACCAGTAGTTTTAACTAAATTAATCTTACAGAAACCCTTGCAAAAAGAAAAACTAAGAATGTAGTGAACATTGTCCAAAACACTTCTGACACTTGTTAAAGCAGTCGATGAGCCCTTTCATTTGACAGACAATATGAGCCTTGAAGTATGAGTCTACAAAAGACCAATCTTTGGAAAATTCTGCGGCACTGACATTCGTAATTTCTATCTGCATCAAAAGACTGGTCCAAGCGAGTACTAAAAATGGTGCACGTAATAAAAAAAATGTCGCTCAATAAATAAAGAACACGTTCCTGACGCCTCGTTTAAAGAGCAAAATCCAAACAATGTTCATCGCGAGCATCCCATCATCTGTCTCATGAAATGATTGAAGTGTCGAGGAGCTTCGACAAGCGAAAATCGTATTGAATACTTATTAAAATGTAGGAGCTCTGGCTAGTATGGTTTAATGAGAATAAATACTCGTACATGAAATTACGTGACAGTAAACGAAGTTGTTTTGTTTACAGCCGATGTTACACGCGGCGATTTTTAAGCCCAACATTAAGCTTCAAGAACTTGAACTTGTAATAATATGATGCCGTATACACCGTTAAACGAGGTGGCAGGTACGGTTTCTTTCGTGAGCAACGTTTTTTCTCATCACGTTCATCGTTTTGTCGAAGCGGTTTTCCGCGACTTTTACTACTCGCCCAGCCCAGTCTCGGGGGTCTACTAATGCTATTTCTATTCTCTATAAAATATATTACTAATTCATTAAGAACATTAAAAGGAAGTAAAGTTTAATGAATATCTGAAATCCTGGCACAGTTTAACTATAATATTCTGCACGAAAAATTAATAATATACTAATAAGCTTCATCGCTATTGCTCTCATCAGTTATACTGGTAAGAGATAAATTGTTTACTTCAGATCTGTATGGGTATTTACAATACCATTACAGATCTTACTTAAGCAGTTAAAGATAAGATATGAATCAAACTTTACTGTAGGGACATAAAACTCCAGCAATCAGCTCATTAGTTCATCGTTTCTTGCTCTTCGGCTTTCGACGCCTTTTCCGTCCATCCTTGTGCATTTCTATAATGTTTTGCTCCTCTCCTTCTTTATTTTCGTTTTCATGCTCTTTCGTTTCTTCTTCCTCGCTGTGTTCAGCTGTTAACAAGTCTGCTTTTGCTAGAGGAAAACATAAACGTACATTTCCGTATGACCTCTCTACCTTTACTCTACTCATTCAATCGATTTAATTTAGCTACTTACTATTTCAGATAATGAGACCGAAAAATGCATTAATTTTAAATCCAAGCAATGGAAGTTGCATTCTCTTTCTTTTTGTAGAATTTTAAATCACCTGCATGGTATAACGATTATGAACCGGAAATGGTGACATAGCAGCAGTGTGGTCAAGGTTGTTTAAAAATATAGGCATATGACTTTTATCAAGTAGAATATCCATTTTTACGCAGTAGCAAAACAAGGATTTATCCACACATTGGATAAATGACAATCATACGATGGCAAATATGCTAGGAAATAACAGACTGGTGATGTTGAAACAGCGGTGGCCACGATAATTAAGAGAATCATGAAGTGAACATCTTGGCTTGAAATTTAGTTAAATTTGTAAACAAATGGAGTTTTCGAATGTCGTTCAGTTGTTCAAGATAAGGGATTTTAATTTAAGCCAGAGGAAATTGTACTTTGGTCTAGATAAGCTGGGAGACACGAGATAACCATGCTCGAGAGCCTACTACTAAGAATAATATGCAAACCCAAAGGAAGCGAAATCATACCTTGTTCCAAAAGTTTGAAAATTTCTAGCACTTTAGCTCCTAGCTCTTCTGCTGCGCTCATTAGCGAACTGGTATTTGTCCAGTCCAGAGAAAACTCAAGGGTCTGCACATTTTCCGTTACAGTAGAATGAGTCGTTTCCAATCGTTCTAAATCCAATGCAACGTCTTCCATTCGCCTCTTGTCACCGGACGAGGAAATATCGTCTACCATTTTGCGTAACTCTTCTTCTTTCATCAAACAAGGAAGGATTTCAGCCAAGTAGAGCTCTTTGTACCGCTGGAATTCTTGTTCTTTTTGGAAATGGGCTTGTGATTTTTTGTGGGCTTCTGCAGTCTCGATCTCTTCATCTGGTAAAGTTCCTTTCGCTTGTTGGCTATTTTCTTGAAGGTCAACTAAAAGGAGGAAAGGGAAAATGGAAAACTAATATTTTAGACCTCTAGTGAGGTAGTGTATAAGCGGACGAATTGACGTAGGGATGGATGGGTGGATGGATGGATGGATGAAAGAACGAACGAACGAACGAACGAAAGAACGAACGAACACGAACGTATGAATGAATGAATGAATGAATGAATGAATGAATGAATGAATGAATGAATGAGTGAACGAACGAACGAACGAACGAACGAACGAACGAACGAACGAACGAACGAACGAACGAACGAATGAATGAATGAATGAATGAATGAGCGAATGGATGGATGGACGGATGGATGATTGGCTATGACGTTATAACATTATGATTTGATCTCTGATGAACCACTTTTAGAAGGGTCCCAGCAGCATTCTACATACAAGAGAAGACGGAAACAAACAATCAAAATAGTTTTACCTTCATTATCTTCATGACTTATGGGCAGCTGATAATCATCCGTTGATGCTTTAAAGAAGTTTGTTCCACAGATTCCACAAGCAGACGAGTCGACTTTAAATCGGGAAAAGTGATCCTCGGACACATTTCTTGACGCGTTCGTTTGCTCCTCAATAGATTTGAACCTGCTTAACTTTCTTTCTTGCAAAGCTTTGGCATAAAGATAGATTTTCTGCGCTTGCGTCCTTCTTCTGTATAGCCTTTGCATAGTCGTAGCAGCGACTTCTAATCGAGCGTTCTCCTTCTCCTTTAATTCTTCGTCTGTGTACTTCACTTCCATGCTCTCTACTGTGGCTTCAAGATCTTCTCTTTCTAAATCGACGTCGTCTGAACCTACTGCTTCATCATATTGAGGGGCCTCGGCTTCAACTTGTCGTTCATCCTGTTTTAAACCTTCACGTATGATGGATTTATCGGTGTGAAATCTTTGAGGATATCCGCTTGGATTAGATGGCCCATCATACCAAAGTTTGCCGTGATGCCAGCGAAGGTCATACAATACTTCACCTCGACTCTGTAGAAACTTGTTCAATATTGCTACGATGTCACTGCAGCCTTTTGCCTCTTGGACTTCAACTAGCACGTTATTGATGCGGCTTGATAAACAAGGGTTTGACTTGAGATTAAAGATTTTTCTCAGCAAAATGCCTTCCACGGAATTAGAAATTCCTTTTCCACAATTGCAGAGCATGGTAAGGAAGAGTACCAAGCTTCTTTCAGCTTCGCCTGAAGCGCTGTACGTTTGCGTGTCATCTGAGTTCAGGGCATCTCCTAAAACGTCAAACAAGGGAGCCACCTCACCACATGTCAACTTCACCATGTAGTTCAAAACAGAACAGGCGGCTTTCAGCAGTTTTAGTTTGTCCGCTTCTTGGTTTGCATTGTTCTCGACTGCTTGGTACAACGTAAAGGTGCCCTTGTCGACGCCTGGCCAGAAGGTATCCCAAAGCCTTACCATGGTTAAGTAGCTTTCTGGCAAACAAATCGGGTATCGGTAAACTGTACACAGCCTGGTGTACAATGCAAGGCAGGTTGTCAACTGGTGCTCCAAAATCATCACGGTGTTAGCAATTGATGGATACACCATACCACTTCGCTTGGCTGTAAGGGTGAGAAAACGTCTTATGATCAGGTGGGCTGCGTTTTCAACATCACCATGCACGTAGAGCCTCTTCTTGCCGTCCTCCCACCATTGAAGATAGCTTTCACAACGATCAGTATCTTTTTTGACAACCATTCCATTCTTAACTAACTGATCATTTGTCGTCTTGAACGACTTTCTTGTCTGCGTCTGAAATTCGTTTTCCTCTTCACAAATCCATCTCACCATAACTGAGGCAGAGCCAATCAGTTGCAGAGAAGATGACACTTTCAGAAAGTTGTCGGTGTCAGAGCGGCGTTTTTCCTTGGATATTTCCTTCCATGAGAAATTAGCAAACTGGTTAATTCTCCTGTTTACCGCTTTTGTCCTCCTGATGTTAAAGACATGAGGCCACATGAGGTGAAATCTTCGACAGCCAGAGGAGGGAAACAGGAAGCTGTAGAAACGCTGACATGCATGGAATTCTCGAAAGCCCTTGTTAATTAACGGAGAAATGTCGTTTCCATTTTTGTTCACAGTCATCTCCAAAATGTTTTGCTCTACAACTGATTCCAGATATATGAAATTAAACAAGGCATGGAAGCGGTTGTTAAAGAGCTCTATTGAATCTTCGTGCTCGTATTTACAACTTGAATTGTCGCACAGTGCTCCGTCTGCTACATTTCTACACACAGAACTTCTCAAGAAAGTATTTTCCAGCATTTTTCGAATCATTGTTATGAGAGTAACGGAGAAGGCAATAAGAAAGCGACCAATTTTCTGGTGTGCTTCAAATGTGTCGATCGTTGCTTTAATTGTAGACGCGTTGCTTTCCGAGAATTCAGGATCTACTCTGGAGAATCTCCCACCGCGTTTGCAAAAATACTCCAGCTTATGTGGGACGTCTGTTGTGAAAAGTTCGAAATGCTCTTCACACTTTTCTACTTCCCTTCGCTCCTTAATGGAAAGCTGACTGGCAGGCTTGTACAAAAGGGTAACAAGTCGTAGTACCCTCTCTAAGGCTCGGATAGTAATCCACTGACTGAAATCGTCTGGAGGTGAGTAATTTGTTGTTTTCAGCAGCTCCACTACACTCTCAACTTCGCCACAGCAATTTTTACATTTGTCGAACAGTTTACTAGCTTTTTGTATCTTCTGCGTCTCATTTGATAGTTTACCAAGCATTAGCAATGCTTCTGCTTGGCCACTGATGTCATTACACTGCTGGTACTTTTCCAGGGCAATCTGAAGAATCCGCGGATTGTCATCAGTGATCTTTGTCGTGCGAGCTTGTGACACTAGACAATCAGCGGCAAACTTAGGATCACTAGAATATTTCCCTGCTTCCAGAAACCTTCCTTCGTCTTTTAGAAGTCGCGCAGCTTCATCTCTTCTTCCTTCTTTTTCCATAACTCTAGCTGCTTCGATGATGCATCCACGTTTCTTCAAGAATGTAATGCGGTCAGTGGTGGATGGAAGATGCTGGAGGACTTTTTCCATTTCTTCTATGTTTCCTCGTTTGAAATGCTGGTGTGCCAGTTTGTGACGCAACCTTTCGACAGTACGAGTGGACCCTGGTGGGATGATTCCGTGTCGCCCCTCTAAATCGCCACTTGAAGAAAGGTTGTAACGCTCAAGGGCATTTAAAGCTTTATCAGTGTGACCTGCCTGACACAAGGTCTCGATGGCATCACGGTAGTTGTTCTGGGATTCATAACATCTGCTTGCTTCCAGTGGAAATCCTTTCTTCTTGAAGAGTCGGGCAGCATCCTGATACTAAAAAAATCAAAGACAATAGTTGCCATGCTATTTAACAAACTATCTTGCCAATTTTGCGGACAGTAATTTTGTAGATGTTTGTTTTGGTCATGCCTATTCTTTCGCCTTGCGGGATGGTAGGCAAAATGGTCTACTGATCAGAGATTTTCTAAGTATGAAGTCATTGGCCGCAAGTAAAGTAAAGTTTTGGCTAAGTCAAGTTTGTATCTTTTCAGTATGGGAGATAGTAGCTCTTCCCATTCGCTTATGGTTTGTAAAAAATTAAAATCACATATGCCAAGACCTTTTTTCATTTTTTTTATATGCCAAGACCTTCGCTACAAACACATAAATATGACTATGAAACTCCATATTTACCTTTCCTGTTTTCTCGTAAAGTTTGGCCAACAGTATCCATTCTCGCGCATTGTTAAGACAAATCTCAGCTTCATCATACATGTCGCATTGCAAGAAGCTGTCACCGGCACGGAGGAACTCATCTCGCATCTGTTGGCGGTTCATGGAACGTAGCTTGATGGCCTCCGCTGCCTGCTGTTGTGCTTGACTTTTCTGGAGCATTAACGTATCACCAGCAAATGTGAAACACTGCATTGCTGCTACCCACAATCTTTTCTTGTAGAAGCGCATGCCTCCTTTTCGCCACTCTTCTGGTGTTGACTTAACAGCAAACATGCTTGCAAGTTGATCTGTTCCCCGCTCCTTATCTTCTAGCGCAACGACTTCAACCAGTCCCAGTCTACGAAAATATTCGAACACGGGTGCTCGGGCTTCCTTGTCTTCGTCGAAGAACCAAACATTCACCCTGGCTCGAGTGATTGCAGTGTACAAATACTTGAACTCAGAATTGAGCACCTTGTGCTTTTCGGGATCAAATTCAAGGGGACGCGAGTATTGCTCATTGACGCTTTCTTCGGTTATTTCCGTCAGCCCGGTTGAGCTTGATATATTCGTCATGTTTTGTTGCTCCACAAAACTCGTCACAACTCTCCATTCTTTCCCAGCCTAGCATAAGAAAAAACAACGGAGGATTTAGACTGTAAAGAAAGTTTTGACTTTGAAGTTTGGTAGGTGTAAAGGCTGGTTTTCATTGGCGACGGAGTTGGAGTCGGAGTCGTAGTCGGAGTCGTAAGAGCGCTTCCGACCTAGTGAAAATCGAAAATCGGAGTCGTAAGCGGAGTCACAAGCTCGACGGAATCGGAGTCGAGAGAATCAGAACGGTTCCATTTTCTTCCGATTTCGCTTATGACTCCGTAATTTTCTTCCGATTCCGTCGGTTTGATTTTCACTAGATCGTAAAGCTCTGCGCTTCTGATTACGACTCCGACTCCGACTCCGTCGTTAGTGAAAACAAGCCTTCAGAAAACACGAGTTTCGATTTAGTTCTGACAACAATACGATTTTTTGATGGAAAGTAAAATCGCAAAGCTAAAAGATAATAACAATTAAAACATATTTCTATGGGATAACCACTTCATTTTTTTCATAAAAACTGCTTTCAATGCAGGTTCTTAAAGAACCTTCAGTTGTCCTTTAGTTTATGTTAGTATTTACCGAATGCGCTGCAAAATACCATGTATGACACGATTATAAGATATGTCACATTAGTTGCCACTTATTAATTCATTCCCACAGCCCCCTCATCTATCACAAAAATGTCTTAACAGTTGTTTGTTATCTTATGCACTTCAAGGAATGTTATTATTTTACCTGAGAGTCTTTGAAGAAGTTGTAAATCAAGACATCGTCAAACTCCAATCCCTTTGCTTCGTAGATGGTCATCACAAGTCCCTGCTTCAGTTCATCTGGCATTGCTTCCCTTGCCTCGTTGGATGCCACGAGAACTACTTGGTGGGCTCCAAACTCAATTCTCGAAGACTGTCGCTGATTTCCTTGAAGTATCAGGGCGAGGTCTGTGGGACTGCATAACTCCAACAGCACAGGCCTAGGTCCCTCGAACAGACCTTCGTCTTTTTGCAGCCTATCAAATGAGTCGGGAAAGTAATAGAGCAGCAAATCAACGACACTTGAGGCTAAATGAAGAATCCCCGCGTGTGATCGATAGTTGTGTGTTAGTTGGTACAGCTTCTTTGGGACACGGATAAAATTTTCATACCCTTCTTTAATCGCTACTGCTTCCTTGGCGTGGTAGAATAAAGTCTTGAGGTCATCAAAGCGGAACGCAATCCCTCTCATGATGCTCTGCGCCGTGTCACCAGTGAAGAATAACTTATCTGGAAAACGACAGCAGCGAATTAATAAAGACAACTCGGCTTGTGTGAAGTCTTGCGTTTCGTCCACGTAGAACTGGTGAACTGACCACTCGGGTGCAGGGATACTTTGTAGTCGTCGATGAATGTTGAAAGCCAAGTCTGCTTCATCAAACATCCTATGACGGGAATGCTCTCGCTGGTACACAAGGAACAGACCGTACACCACTTTTCTATCAGCAGAGAAGTTTGGTGCCTTTTTTCTACCCAGAGACTCGTAGTCTTCAAGTGAAAGAACTCCTTTGTCACTCATCAGGGCTTCAGCAGATCCTTTTATAAAGGATCGTATTTCCGTCCAAACTAAAGTTGGATGATAGTCAATTTTTTCCTTTAAGGATTTCTTCATCTTTGGCCAAATCTCATTTTGAAAAACCTGGTACGTGATTTCTCTTCTTGGGTCTCTTTTGGGCTCTTTCCTTTTTTCTTTTGGTTCTTCGTTATCATTTTCAGTTCCAGTTATTTCATCGCCTTCCTCGTTATCACTTTCATCATCTGATTCTGTAGCTGGAATAAATTGTAAATGATTATCTTCTTCTCCCCATCCCTCAATTTTTCTTTCCAAGCTTCCATCTTCAGCACGCTTAAAGAACGTTTCGCCTGGAAGAGATGCATCCAGCATCAACAGCCAGTCTCTTGAGTTCACAAAAAGAGGCCATTCCTCTTCAGCAACGTCTTGAATCTTTGTGGGGGTTAATCGGTCCTCAAATTGTAGACGTTGTTCCGCTGCAGGACATGCTCGGCAAAGTTCTTTGAAGTTTTTTTCAACTTCGCTGCAGAGAACAGTGTTCTTTGTGATGAATATTTGATGTAAGTGCTCGTACATACGAGGGTCGTTGATATCGTCAAGAATATGACCTTCACATTGAGATTCTTCCTTAGAAAGCTGTGCATATGAATTGCCGTACGAACGAGATTCTTCATCATCCATTGTGGTTGAAACAATACGAGAATCAGCACAGTCTTCAAATTCTTGACATTCAGTAGCCAGTGTTGTTCTGTCTTGGCCACATGCTCCCTCTTCAGATGATCTTTGTGAGCTTTCTACTTCACTGTCGCGTTCAGTTGCTTCCAGAGGACGCACATATTTTGGAATGTGGGGACCAGCAGTTACTGCGCTTTCCCAGTACCTTTGGAAATTATCCCATAGGCGGTAGAGACAACAGGTAGTTTTTCCAGTACCACTGCGACCCAAAAGAATAATGGGAGCTGGCGGATCTGGACGGAGATTAACAATGGCGTGTTCAAGCTCTGTGATCTTGAAGGGAAAGTCAACCTTCGTAGAAGTGTCACTTTCTAGAACTGTTCTGACAAGCGGTGTGTTAAACGAATAGAACTTGAGAATGTGATATTCTTGCTCATTTGCACTCGCGGGTGGAAAGAAAATCCGGGACAAATCTTCACTTGTAGGTGGTTTCTTTAGAATTTCTTTCTTAACTGGTTGTTTGCTTGAGCGGTTCAGGTCAGCTATTTCCGCGTACTTGTTGGGCAAGCATTCTCCTGATGGCGTGCTGTCGTTTCGAGATTCCCCAGTGATACCTTTAAGCTTCTTTTTTATGAGACAATCCATTCCTCGGTCATGTGACTTGACGATGTGTTCGATTGAGCGCTCAAGTTTGTCATGGTCTAACACAATGTCCCAAACTCGAATGATATCTGAATAGATTCGACCGCCAGAGGTTTCCTGGTTTAAACGGTTCTCGGGCTCGTCACTAAGCCTACCAGAAAAAGCAATAGTTTTCTCCCAAAGTATTCGCTGACCTTTTGTCAACTTTGACTCGTAAAGCTGGATACCCTCCTTCTTTGGGTTACCTTCTAGTCTTTTACAAAGTGTCTTGCTCCATCTACCATTGGCTAACATTCGTATTTTGTTAATAATACGTCCCCGCATATTATTGTCAACTTTTTTGCTTCTCATTACCTTCCACACTCGATCGGTACAGTCGACTTCCCAAGGAAGGTCCTCAAATGAAGATTGTGAGTCAATTTGAGCCTCCGTTTCGTCATCTTCGATATCGTGTTCGGTGACATCAATTTTGCTGTGTTTGTCTTCAGCAGGTTTTGAAACGATTTCGTCTTTCAGCTGTCCATCGTCATGCTCCGTGATCTTGATAGCTGTAGAAGACTCACCGAAAGTATCAATGTCTTCCTGTTCTTCAGTTGCTTCCATTGGAACAAACGCCGCAAGGGGTGACAAAGCATCTATCAAAGCGGCAATGTTTTCTCGAATTTGTATTCTGCGTTGCTGTCTGTCATCAATCTTACTGGCTTTTTTAACTTCTGTGGTTGCTGAAGTCTCTTCTTGGGTCAGCTCAAGTTCACCATCAACGGACCAGTCTTCATCTTCAGTAGCTGTTAATGTGTTATCTTCAAGTTGTTCTTCATCAGTAGCATTTTCAGGGTTCACCCTGGAGGAAAACTGAGCATGAATGTTGGACTTGTAACGTTCTATTGAAGTTGTCATCATTTTCCAGCGTGGTTCTCTCGTTGAAAGCATTTTTAATTTAATGGGACGAACACCCTTTTTGTTGGGAAGGTTCGGATTAACATTGGCATCTTGAAGAATCCGGATTGCGTCGCACTTGCGATCGTATGATGTGGACTTCTTGTTGGGCTTGCGGCCAGCACAAACGAGGTGATAAAGAGAGTTACCATCGGTGTCTCGGATATTCTCGATCTCAGGAGTTTTAGATTTCAACATTGCTTTAAGGAATCTGAAATCCCCTGGCAAATAACAACAAATGTGAATAAAAAGAATTGTTTAAAATATATACGATGAGAAATAGGCATGGACACTGGTAAATTAAATAACGTTATCATGAGGTTAAAACTGTGTCAAGCATAGAACAGGCTTGAGGAAACTTTCTGTTGTTGCCTTTATATTTTCATTGCGATATCCATGTATTGTGCGTTGCGTGTGTGATTCATAATTCTAGGCATAAACCCAAACGTCCGATAAATTCTCAAACACCACTTTTCATGACTTTTCACAACTGTCTGAACGCTCAATATTTCACTTTTCAACCAGTTTATCAAGCGTACGAACAGCTCTGTTTATTGTGTAATCAAGCAAAGGAGTAGCCTGCGTAGCCGCTGGCGGTTTTTTTTCTTGGCGCGCGCGATAATTCGCGAGCGTCGAAGCCGCGAGTTGCGAATTTCGAGCGGCGAAGCCGTGAGAAACCGCCTGCTCGGTATCATGGGCTTTTTGAGTAGTCCGTACGCCGGCGTACGGGCCGTTCTGATTGGTTCTAAAAGGTAAACACGTCAATCAAATGGTTATGCGATCTCCCAAGGGAGACCAGAGTTGCCACGCGAAAACCAAAATCAAAATGGCAGACGAAGCGTTGTCCAAAGCTTTGGCATCTCTCAATATTCGACGAGAAGATCAAGGAATCGTTCTTAGGAAAGAGCAGGAAATAGCCGTAAAATATTTACTTTATGGAACAGACGTCATGGCCATTTTGCCTACAGGTTTTGGAAAGAATTTAATCTTCACAATGTTTGTGCTTGCCGGCAGCCGGGCACGGTCTCAAATAGACTAAATGCCCGGCAGTCAGAAATTTTCACAAAATTTTCACTGAAAGGCTCTTTCAAACCTTTTGAGAGTATTCGATGTTCGTTTAGAAATGTCAAGCGCTTCCAAAAATTATTTTGCTTTTCCAGTTGACGAAATATCCAAGCTTGGGCATACCGCAAGATCGCTATGTTCTCGACATTTAAAAAATTTCTGCCGAGACTCGCAGTCAGAAATTTTCACAGAATTTCTACTGAACGTCTCCCTCAAACCTCTTAAGAGAATTCAAAGTTCGTTTAGAAATGTCAAGCGATTGGCCGTTTTTATACTAGAGACGCATTATCCGTCTGGACGAACTTGGGCAAACATTTGTAGTTCGTCTGGTTATGCGTCTCTAGTATAAAGACGGGCACAAGACGCATTATCCGTCTAGACGAACTATCTTTCGTAGTGCGTCGTTCAAGACGCATTTCGAAAGATAGTTCGTCTAGACGGATAATGCGTCTTGTGCCCGTCTTTATACTAGAGACGCATAACCAGACGAACTACAAATGTTTGCCCAAGTTCGTCCAGACGGATAATGCGTCTCTAGTTGTTCGTCCCGTCTTTACACTAGACGCATAACATGACAAACGCATTATTCGTCTGGACGGATAATGCGTCTCTAGTATAAAAACGGCCAATATTAGCGATCTTATAGTATGCCCAAGCTTGGATATTTTGTCAACTGGAAAATTAAAATAATTTTGGGAATCGCTTGACATTTCTAAACGAACATCGAATACTCTCAAAAGGTTTGAAAGAGCCTTTCAGTGAAAATTTTGTGAAAATTTCTGACTGCCGGGCATTTAGTCTATTTGAGACCGTGCCCTGAAATTCACCGTATTTAATTTTTAAAGGAAAACAGCACAATCTACAGTTATCATTCGCGCTTTTCGGATTCAAAAGTCTCCCTCCCTTGAGAGTTTTTTTCGGGGTATCGCCGTTCGCCATCGAAGGAACTTTGTTGTTTATTTTAGCCCGCAGCGTGAGCCGCGATTTTTCGCACAATCGTATTACGATGCGCCCTGTGATTGGTTGGGTAATTGTATCCACCAAAATATGTCAAAAAGGTCAAAAGGGGGCGGCTACTCAAAAAGCCCACGAAACCGAGCAGGCGGTTTCTCACGGCTTCGCTCTCGAAACTCGCGCGCGGCGAATTCAGCATCACGCGCAAAATAACCGCCAGCCATGCAGGCTAGCAAAGGAGAATTTAAACTAAACTTACCACTTATGAGGCCTTTTCTCAAAGCTTTGTGAATAATCGGTTCTCCATCGCTGCTTGCAACACAACAATTCGCTCCGTTCTGGACTAGCTTTTCCACAAGAGGTAGGTTTTCTTGGCTGATGGCTTCATCCAAAGGTATAACATCAGATCCATCAATTAAGTTCACTGAAGCTCCATGCTCAACTAGGGTTGATATTAGTAGGTATTCTTTAGGGCCAAAATGACGGATGACTTCTCCCAGTGGGACACTGCGCGTGTCGATGTTCGTTGCCAGGCCTCTATCTCCTACTAGCTGCGACGAGGGCCCTCCTCCCCCAAGAAACAGTATTTTAAGCTTGTTCCAGTCCTTTATCTTTATCACGTCGTTCATCAGGTTGATGAGAACATGGCTCGGTGCAGTGTTTGTGAGAGCGGCAGTCATTTCTGCGAATGTAATTTAATTAATTTGTTCCAGTTTACAGCTTATAATTGTAAATCCCGGTTACGTTTGGTAAGAATTGCACAAAGTTGCTCAAATACCAGTACCCCACAAAACGAACTCCGTCCGCAAAATTTATGCTTTTAATTGGTGACTTGACATATATTGTTTTTCAGCCACCACAGTTCAAGGACACATCTAAGCGTACATTGTCGCAGTTAAAGACAACATTGGGTGTATTTTAGCGTCTTACCTAGCCTGTTCCGGCGGCGCGCGAAGAAAAAGTATTGCGAGCGCTAACGGAGGGCCAGGCTCCCGGCTCTCCACAGTTTCCCCTTGTTTTCCACTCTCGTCGTTCCCACGCCGGTTTTTAATTGCTCCCCAGCCCCACAATCTTAACGCCTGAAACAGGCTACGTCTTACCTTCAAGAGTAACGGCAATGTCAAGTGCATCTCTCAAAAGGTCGCCCAAGAGAGTTTCATCGGTCGTTCGCTTCAAGCACTCATTTATGGCTTGCATCGCTTCTCTTTCCATTTTTAGCGCACGGAAACAACGAAACTGATTCAGATACCCCTGGGAAGAAATGCTAGTATTAGTAGCCTTATCTGGTTTCCGTTGTGTTATAGAAACTCCATAACCTAGTCGGCAATGCACGACACTCATCTGACTCATTAACGAGGTAAGGTTTAAGATTAGAGTTTATATCCATTGGCAGGTATTTTGCGTACCAGAGCAGGCGCACCAAGATATTCACTAAATCGGTTTTTCGTACTTTCATTCTTGTTATTGGATTATATAATACTGTATAAGGCTAGCTATAATTACCCCCAACATCTCTGGAGTCATCATTGACGCCTTTTTAGCATCTTTCAAGCCACTTGTGTATTCCCCTAACTGCTGCTCGGCCTCAGAACGTTGGCATAACAGAAGCGAGAAGACACGCTTTGATTCCGCAGGAGTGTACTTTAAAGCCAAATTGGCGCACTCGATACAGGAAGTGTATTGTCCCAACTTGAACACATGGGAAGCACGATCTTTCCATACCATGGCTTCTTCCTTTAAAATTGAATGAAGACGAATCGCGTAAAAAAAAATTGTTAATAATCGTGAATAACTAATCATGCAGAATATATATATCAGTGTCTACTTCGTCATTTTTATTAATGCTATCGTTATCGTTGTCAGTCGACGTCGCGTTCCTTTAGTGTTATTGTCTCTACATTAAATCAGAAAATACATTTATGCAAACCAATTAAGAGTAAAAGCAAAAGATTTCACAATTTAAAATAAGCGCGCTTTCCCTCCCACTTGGCAGCAGCTGAATGTTGTTATCGCATCCTGATTGGTTCACTGCGTTACTTGCGTTTGCTGTGCCTGGCTAGATGTCATTATCCCTTTTTTGATTCTAGAACAGCATATTTATTAAGATTTTACGACGGCATTTTTATTTCTTTTTCTTTTTATAGATGTATCGCTGCATACGTTAACACAATATTTAAGAAAATACCTCTGATTTTAGTGGTCGCAATTTAAAGCATTCTTTGCCAGCGTCGATGGCTCTTTCATGCTCGTTTAACGTAAAGTGGGCTTCTCCCAGAGCGTGGTATGCCTGTGTCAAGATTGACAGGTCTGTGCTGGAATCGGAGAGGTAAATGCACATGTTGAAGAGCATAGCTGCCTTTTTATGGTCATTGTTCTCAAGTGCTTTCCGACCAAGATGTAACCACTGTCTCGGTTGACCCTGTCAAAGATGATGCTGGATTAATGCTTTTACGTCACAACAGTGTTAAAGGTATCTCGATCTGTCTCTCTTTCTCTTTACAGTTCGTCATATAATCAAGGTTACATGGTTGATACTAGCCAAGGTGTGCCCTTGAAACCGTGTGGGATACAGATTTGGGAACCTATCTAATAAATGAAAAGAAAATGATCCTTTACTCTTATATACCTCTTTATTTACGAATGTTCCATGACCAACGACGCAAGAAGGGTCGGCTTTGTTTCGTAACAATGTCACAGCTAAAGGAAACTTCATCATTTCTATTGCAGCCAGTAGGGGAGGTCTTCTACATCCTTTTAAACCATCTGGTAAAGCACCGCGCGAAAGGAGAAGTGGAACAAAATTGTGTAAATCTTTGATATCTGACTCAATGAGGAGGTCCAGAGGCACACATGAGGCGTCACATCCGAAAGCTACTCCTTTGGCCGTCTTACTTGTTGTAGAACCAAGATATAGAAATCTTAGTTTCTTCCATTCCTTCTTCTCTGATGCCTCTTTCACCAGAGAGTGAAGTATCTGGGGCGAGAATTTGCATGTAATCTGACTTTCTCCACCTGAAAAAAGCAAGATGGTACATCTCCGTTCGAATTCTTTACTTAGGTCTGTTCTTACAAGTACAACAAGATAGAGAGAAGTGAATAATAGAATATAAAATAAATATCCTTAATATATAACAACTAAGTCCGATCATCAAGTTTCTTTTTTTTTAAACTAAACAAAGCAAATCGTGGTTTTCTTCATATTTTGCTTTCAAAAGAAAAATTATATTGTAAACTGATCGATTGAAGTTGTTTGTATTACCTGGGTGGTTGTATTGCGGGCTTTTAATACACTGTATTCGTAAACATGCCTATCTGTGTTGATCTCATTGTGATCACGGTCACAAAGTCAATTAAACATGCCCATCTAGCACAATCGTTCACGAATTCAATTGAGAAACATCAAAACAACGAGAATTTCACTTGGTAACATGTGTTCTGGGAGCCACAATTTAAGGTGGCTCCATATAGTTTTTTTGGCATGCGAGGCATGGGCACGAAAACGGCGCGAGCGCGCGGTTGTTTATTTTGATGACGTCACGAAAATAAGGAGGTTTTTACGCTAAACTAAAACGTTCCTTGCGCGCATTCCACACGGTAAATGTTTATAAAAATTGACAAATTGGTAGGATTTTCTTGGTTCTCGATCACAAAAAAATGACAACAATTTTTGTACATACACAAATCCAATAAACGTAAAAATACGAAAAGGGAGCAAAATGCCAAAAATTATGTACCGATTTTTTTATGGCTTTTTTTAATTTAACTTACTGAATGTTTCTTTTGTTTCACCAAAAATCGTGAATATTTACCATGTAAAACCGAGAAAATCCGTTGAGATGTTTGCTAGCCTTGAACAACAAGCCCAACAACTCAATCATTAGTTACCACGATAACGAGACAAGACTGCCAAATTGGACTTCTTCGTAAACGAGAAAGCCTAAGCTACGTGTATGTGTATATTATGCCAGGAGCCCATTACCCGGAGCGTGCAACTACCATAAATTCGTGCAACGGCGTTTTTACAAGTAGGTTTATTTTTAGATAAGCCTTTCCCGCGAATTGGTTTCGGAAAGCCAATCACAAGCAATTACATAATTAATAACTATTCACATGTTCACATTCCTGTGTGGCGAATGTCTGATTTCCAGTCGCTATGTGAATATGTGAATGTTATTAATTATGCAATTGCTTGTGATTGGTTTTCCGAAACCAATTCACGGGAAAGGCTTATCTAAAAATAAACCTACTTGTAAAAACGCAGTTTCACAGGCGCAGTATGGAAGTTGCACGCTCCGGGATTATGGGCTCCTGATTATGCCTAGTATTGCGAAACAAAACTCTCGAAAGATAGCAATAAGATCGTGTATATTTTATTTTGGAAGACTGGCCAATAACTATATGGAGCCAGCTTAAGGGCACTGAATATCAGTCTTCCATTTTGAGAGTCGTTGTATATTTGGGATAGTCCGAAACAGGTCACCAACCTTCTACATCCATAGCGGTTGAAATAACTTCATTGGCAGTTGAGTTCTTTTCTCCCTCCGTTGAAGAATGAATATGTGCTTTACAAAACGCTTTAAGAGCTTCTTTGTGTTGTTTTAGATGAAGCAGGCAAGTTCCTTTACGTGAATGCCCCTGAAAGAAAAGTAAATGGATAAACAGCTATAAGTAAGTAGTATAGGATGGGTGTCTCAAACACAACCCAACTGTTATATATCTACCCATACATAATAACTAGGTTTTAAATAAACTTAAATACGCGTTGCGAATACTTATACTTCAAAGAATCATCTTCTCGTTCATTGATCTTGAATCACACCGCTTACTACACGAGACTGGGGTCAACGTTTGATGTTTTTATCACCTATCTTTCTCTAATGCATGTTTTGTGATATTTCTTTTGTGTTTAGTTCTAAGATAATAACCAGTATTTTAAATCTGACTACCACATGCACGAGGGGGTCTACTATTCTAAATCTTATTTCCGCAAAGAGGAATGAAATGCAAGTGTGGGGAACGTAAATACATGAAAAGTTATCAATATATTATTAAAAGACAAAGTTAAGCTTAGATGGCGACTCACCCTGAACCATTGTGGCTTAATTTTGATGCATTTTTCTGCGTCTGCTAAAGCATTACTGAACTTTTCTAAGTTGATGAAGGCCAAGCATCGGTTACTAAGAAGAGCTGTCATTATTTCAGTGTTTGATTTCGGTGTAAATTCCATGGCCAAGGTGTAGTACGCAGCCATTAAATCATATTTACTCTCCTTGTGTAGCTCGTTGCCCCATTTCTTCCACTGGTTAGCTCGCTCGATCTAGTAAATGACAAAAATGTAAATGAAAATGATTCATAACGATTATACGTAAAAGCAAAGCAGTAATGAATGAAGTCAACGCAACCTTTCCAAACAAACTAGACTACGAGCAGTCTCTCTTTCCCAGCTTAGTCCATCGAGCGAGAAACGGAAAAACATAAGCGAGCGGAAAATGGTCACGCGAAACTGGGGGCGAGGCAGGCGCGCGAGAAAAGAGCCTGCCTCGCCCCAAGTTTCGCGTGACCATTATCCGCTCGCTAATGTTTTTTTCGTTTCTCGCTCGACGGACTAAGCTGGAAAAGAGAGACTGCTCGTAGTCTAAAACAAACTGATTCTTTAATTCAAGAACAAGCACTACTTGTTAGCAGAATGTCTTTGTGAATGCAACGGGACATTCCAAATACTATGCTCGACTCTCTTATCAGTTCTGACGTCACTGATTTCTAGTGTCAAGCTACATCAACTCTCTCTAAGGCAGCTATAGCTAGAGCTCGTCCAAAAGGTGTCCGCCTTAGAGAGAGTCCACCGTATTTCAAATCTTTACCATATTCCTCTTCTGAAATATTGAATGAAGTCGCTTTCAACTCTCCCTGAAATATTTACAGTAGAAGCGTAAACAATAGTCAGATTTTTCACCGTATTCTGTGTTACAAATCACCAAAATATGCCCCAAACACATGTTCTTAAATTGCACCAAATCCATCTTGTGTACAAAAACAAGAAGTGCCTGTTCTTGAATTAAAAAATCAGTTTGTGATTATTTATAGTGTAGCCGTTTGAAAACGTTTTACAAATTTATAGTTTTAGTGTCCGCCTTGAAAGGCATTTTTGACCAAAATTGTTCTCTAAAAATATCCGCTGTCCACCTGAGAGATGTGGCCTCCTTTTAAAAAGATGGTTTAGGTACCGACAAACAAGTAAAATTCGGCCAGGACTAGCCACTGATGACTGTCTTAGAGAGGTGTACCATGTCCTAGAAAATTCTTGATCGGTCAGGGCTTTTTTTTTTAAAAAAAGGTTGTTGGCACTCAATTATACATGCCATAACTGAATGGTAACATTTTAGTAAACTTGCCCTGAAAGAATCAATCTCCTCGCTCTTCTCTTCCCAGAAAGTGGCTTTTAACTTCCGTCCTGTCTCTAGACAATCATTGAACGACTTTTCTTTAAAATGTAATTCACAAAGAAGTTGAAGAGTTTGGCGTTGTTCGTCGCTTTTGCTTTCGTCTCGTTTCAAAGAGAGTTGTAACAGTTCGATTGCTTTGCTGTTGTTTCCCTTACGAACCGCTTCTAGTCCCTCGGTCTTGAACGTTCTCTGAACAAGAAGAAAATAAAAAGAAGGATAAATATCTAATAAATTTATTCCAAGACTAGTGTTATTATATATCTAAATCTCTAATAGACTGCATAATAACCCTACCTTGTGAGGCTTACTTGAAGTGGTCTTCACACTTGCTCCTGTGTTATTGCATCTATCCATCAGCATATTTACCACATCAAATTTTTGTAACTTAATGGCGACATCAAGAGGATCTTTGCGCCCTTTTTGAGGACTAGCACTCGCTTTGTGATCCATTAAGATGCTAATGAACTTCGACAGATCTGGAAAATCGCAGTGAACGACTTCTTCCAAAGGGACACTACTTGCGTCACATCCTGTTCCCAGTCCCCCTGATCCTTTCTGAGCGTGTTTTTCTCCTCCACCGCCCGTGAAGAGAAGATGAAGTCGGTTCCAGTTTTTTTCGGCTACAGCCTTATTGATAACCGTTTGAAGTAGGTTTCGAGGAACGCTGTAATGGATACCTGACGTGCCACCTTAAAAAAATATGTAATATGAAATATGCTAAAGAACTTTTTAAACACTCATGAAAGGGATTAATATTTACTTCTAATATAGATTGGAGGTTATGCATGCTTCCACTGGCTCAGAAGAAACATATATCAGAGTATAGAATACAGAAAAGCGTGTGTTTTGGGTGGGAGCATGCCGCTAACCCCCGCATACATTTGAGCACCTTGGTGCTATATTTCTTCTTTTGGACTTACACTATATAATTCAGTTATGAACCAGCATATAAAACGGCATTATCATTTGTTATACTTATAATAAAGTGTATTGTCGTTTGTCTCACGATGAGGTCACTTTAAACTCGCGACGTTTCTTACTGCTATAGTCTTCATCGGGCGATAAGGTCAACTGATTACGCGTCATCATTAGTATCACCATGGTCGGCTGTGGAACTCCATCCTCATCACTCCAGTGAGAAGCTATTCTCTCTGCGGTCCCTGCGGTCCACTGTAGTACCGCCCGTCTGTTGTTGTGTTTCTTGACCATTGGCATCCACGCTTCGGGAATTTCAATTCCGTTATCCCTGTTGATATTGTTAAGGTGAAGTCTTATGTGAGTGTGGGTCGATCAATGAACTTTACTTCGTTTCACAAAGGATAATGGCCAGTCTCGTTGGCGTGCTCTGAAACGGCTGAAGTCTGGGTACTAGCGCGTCTTATATCCTTGTCGTTCTCCTTAATCCTTGATATCGTGCATGGACCGCCCTGTTTCCTCGATGTAGGCTTCGCCGCAATCACAGGGAATTGCACCATCTTGTTTGGTCGGTTCGACAGGGTCCTGTCTCGGATTTGAAGACGGTGTGAACGCCTTGTTGTTGCAGGCAGCGGCGAAGAGGCTCCGATAACCGCCAAGAAAAACAACAACAGGAGAACGGTACTACAGCGGACCGCAGAGAGAATTCCAGATTCTCACCGGAATAACGAGGATTGGAATCCACCAATCACAGCCGACCATCGTGATACTAATGGTGACGCGTAATCAGTCGACCTCATCGCCTCATGTGGACTAGCAGTGAGCAGTCGGAACGTCGCGATTTACATCTAAAGTGACTACATCGTGAAACAAACGCCTAATCGCGATGAACGATAACCAACTCTTTCACGATATTTGTTATACTGTCAGAAAATACGACGTCCATTTGCTCGACCTCTCCATATTTCTCACCTGTTCTCAAATACATGTCGTGTTTTATGACGATGTAACAGATGTCAGGAGAAAAGGCACAAACCATAAAGGATACGACAGAATGGAATTCTGGGACCATGCCAAATATGGCTTTTAACATTCCATTTATTGGAATTTAAGATCTAAACGGCCCCCTAATTTTTATATAAACGTTTATCCGGGAGCGATTTTGGGTATACATTGCTATAAAAGTATACACTGATCATCTGAGAAAACAAGAAATTTGTTCCGTTTTCCAGAAAGCCATCTGGTCGTATGGTTCATGGTTTAGACTTTTCACCCGACAACGTCAGGCCCCGGTTGTTCAAAAGGTGGACAGTGCTATCCACTGGATCAGAATCACTATCCAGTGGACAAGTCTTTAGAAAATCCTTTGTGTTATCCGCTGGGTAGTGATTTATCCGGTGGATAGCGCTATCCACCGTTTGAACAACCAGGTTCAGTTGTATACAGTAGTGGTACCTGGATGTTTCAAAGCCACCGACAAAAGTTGATTTAAAGTATCTACTTTATCGTGCTCTGTACTTGAGGAGTCGTTGAGTAACAACTGGAGAGATCTTGAGAAGGGCCCCATAGCTTCACTGTACTTTTTGCATGCAGAGAAACAAGATGCTAGACGATATTGTCCCTGAAGTATTAAATGTAAAAGTCAGAAGTCAGAAGTGACAGTGAGGTAATCAGCAAAATACAATGACACTCGCATACAGGAACTTATTTAAATGATTCTTATTTTCCAGAAAATAATTCCAGGCCTGGAAATGGGTACGAAAAATCGAATACAGCCCTGAAAACCCTCCATACAATCACTTCGTCATGACGACCACTTTTCTTTTTTTCTCGGCCGAACAAAAAGTCGGTCGCTTTCTTATATATTATGTGTGAAAACTCCGCACAACCACCCCGTCAATGCGACCACCTACCAAGGGTCGAAGTCCATAACTCTTATTTTCGTTACAAATTTACCGCGTAAATACGACTTCTCGAAGCGCGATGATTAAGAGAAATAATTGAGAAAAGCTTACAACAATTGACTTCGTTATTTTATACTGTTAAATATTTAGCATGTTCTTCTTTGATCAGAATGTTTCAATTTAAAGTGTACATGCCTGTTTTGCGGTAGGGTATTTTTTGTACCTTGCATTGACCCCACTTCGTTTAAGTGCCTATAACCATTATTTCTTATACATATATTTTTTTACAAATATTGATTCTACATCAAGCGAATAATGGAGTGGTGGAATATTTCTTGATTTGAATGTTGCGTCTGTTTCCAATATGCTAATCATAGGAATGTGATGTCGACCCAGCATGCATTTATTATACAAAAAAAAAACATGCTGGTAGAGATCATATAAACATTCATATTATTATTGTTGTTATTATTATGGTTTCTACAAGTAATTTTACCAATATGGTGTTTAAAGCAGACAATAGTGGAATTTCCAAGGAGATAGATATAAATTACTGGGTTGACGTTACATTTATTAGCATAATTATTGGGTTGATGTCACATTCGTTAGCATAATAACTGGGTTGACATCACATTCATTAGCATGTTAGAGATACAAACCTCTTTTGAATGCAACATTCAAATCAAGAAAAATTCCACCACTGATTCAATTATTCACTTGACGTAGAATCGATACTCAATCGAAGTCACTTAAAAATTTTAAAAATGCTGTTAGATCTATTGTAAATATACAAATAACTGCTATAACCAGACGTATATAACATCAACTGACGATTCACAATTCACATGACTCTGAAGATGACTTCCGCTCAGGTTGTCGTAACGTCAGTCATTGTCAACAACAACAGTTCTTCTCAGAACTACACTCACCCGGACGATCACAAACGACAGACTAGTATTTTTTTTTTGTAACGTTTTAATTAAATTTTTCTTATTGTTCTATATTATTTTTCTCGGTAAATTAGCATAATCTTGCTAGAGGCCTAATCGGCCTCATCAGCCCGAGATGAAATAAAGTTATACACAATTAAGGGTTATATGCACTTTAAGAGCCAATGTCTGAAATTTTCGAAAATCGGGCGTCACTCACAAAATTTCGGATTTCTTCATATTTTGCCCAAATAATCTCTATAGTAAAGTATTTTCAAAAATGACATTAAAAATTGTAACGGCGTTTTATTTTTTTCGAAAACGGGCAAAGTTTGAAAAACGGCAAATCGGCGGCCTTGGCGAAAAATTACACATTTTCATCTCGCTCGTACAGAAAAACGCGATGCCATACATAAATAAAATGTGGCCACAACATAAACACGCTCTTGTTCTTCACACTACTGTTATTTAATTTGGATTAGCAGTTGAAATTCGAATATTTCGACCGTTAGAAGAAACATGATTTCTTCCATTTTAAAAATTAGCAAATTTTAACAAATTTCAACGCCGTGGAAACCCAATTGGTACGTTGAGTTTGAAAACAAAATTAAGACGGTCTTGAAGCACAACTTCTGTTGTTTACTGTGGTGAAATATTTCTGGCGGCACTTTAAAAGTGCCCCGTCGAGAGACCAAAATGTGAAGGGTAGTTTGACACCAGGAGAACTTGTGACACGAACCTGAGCGCCGCCACTATGCACCAAATGTTTATCGCTAAAAATAGTTCCTTTCAGATAGAGCCTTTTTCAGAATCGTAAAGACTTCAGAAGAACTTTATATATCCTTTGCTAACTTAAAATGATATCTTTTAAGCAGTTTGTTGGGATACGGAGTAGAGACACGAACATCGATCATGCTGTGCGACCTTACAAATAACAGCGATCAACACTTACCCGCTTTTTCATCAGAAAATTAAACTGACCCGAACCTTGAATTGCGTTTATAATAAAGACAATCCTACACTCCGATCCATTATATTGCTGTGTTTGGAATATCTGAGCCTTGTAGATCATATCATAGCGTTATTTACTCCAAATTTGTTAAAACAACTGACAGTTCGGAAGTTTCCCACAATGTGTTGCAAAGAGATTGCGTGACGCGTAGCACACTGGAATTTGCTGCGTGCTTTATATGGTATCGGTCAAGGAAAGAACATTAAAGTTGCCGTGGAAAAGTCACAGGAGTAACGTCCGTTTTTGGAAATGTATAAATGTATAAAGTCTGTTTCCTTCGTTTTGGTACAATTTTAATTAATGTTCAAATCGTCTTTCAGGTATATTTGGTAGATAAATATACAAGTCATTTATGAGGGGGGGGGGGGTGTCACCCTCACCCTTTCACTAAGCCCTTGCCGGGTTAATTTGCGATAACACACCGCCTTTATTCTGCTACGAAGTTATGTTTTCAATACTCTTATAAACTAATTTCGATTTTGAGATGTCAATTGCAATTATATTGACGGCTAGTTGGGAGAAAATGCATTCCGTATTGGGCGGAGTCGCGAAGCGGCGGAGCCCCGGGGACGGTGCCCAGTACGGAATATATTTTCTTCCAACGCCGTCAATATAATGCAGTATTAACGCGCGCCTTAAAATCGAAAATAGTTTTGTCTAGATTTTTGAGACGTCAATACGACTTTATATTGACGTCTCAAAAGCAAGCAAAAGTATCTGAGAATAGTGATACTATTACAGATGTGAGCTACAGCTGGCTGTCAGTTCTGTTTTTGGCTGGTGGGTTTAAAGCTGTTTCTGTGACATCTCCACCGCAAGTTACAGTCTCAACAGCCACGTCCGATGACAAGGAAAACAGTCCTGAACGTCCAGCATCCAATGTATTTTCATGCCCACAGAAAGGCTGCATCCCGGGGAGGGGGAGGGGGTAATTCCCAAAAATACCTATACGGGTATGTGCCGCCTAACGGGGTCGTAATTTTGGGACTCCTGGTCTAGAACGAACGGGTATCCATTTTAGAGACATTTCCTAGAACGAGGTATAATATTTCGAACGCACGAAAGCTTCATAAGATGGTGAATAAAGAAATTGTAAATCGTGACTTTATCGCCTTTATCGTCTGTTTGAAATCAAAGCAATTATGTTGCTGATTTGTGTAGAAGCAGAATTGTCGTATTTTGATGTATAAGTCGAACAAACAAAGAAATAACTTTTTTAAAAAAATGGGCTATTGAAAGTTACGCAATTTCTACGAAATCTAAATTAAATACTGCGCAGGATATTCCAGAAGTGGTGTTGACCTTGGGATTGTCTAGTTACACGCCCACTTGTACTCCTAACCAGAATCTGACTTTCAACGTCCACAAGGCCGTGGACAATCAGGGATAGGCGGCTGACAGCCCAGCGAGCTTCGAGGCTCTGCCATCCGAGATCGCATATCATTTTCTAGAATCAGAGTGTTAAAAATTGACCTATTTTTAGAATAGGGTAACATTTTGAGTGCAAATTCTTTCTAAAACGGGGTCTAAATTTGGAGACCCGGGCGGCACATACCCAGCCAAGACATATCCGAGTACCCCCCTAGCCTGCGAGCAAGCTCTCGGGGTCGGGACCGGGTTCGCGATTTGGGAGAGGAGGAGGCCCCCCGAACCCTTTCCTCCCAACCTCTAAGAACGAGAGCCTTGCTCACAGGCTAGTACCTCCCGGGGGCTGCATCAAAGTGTTTCAACGGCCGTCCGACCTGTAACGTCATCTGTCATTAGAAGCCTGCTCCAGGTCACCGGAGAGGCACACCCTAACGAACCTGGCCAAACAACAGTACGCCACCCTCCTCAGCGAAAGCGTTGCACTTCTCCCTTTCTTTGCCACTCTCAAGCTCAGTTAGCAGCTCAAACAAAGGCCAAAGCCTCAAGGCGGGCTGGGCGCTAAAGGAAATGGAACAGCCCTTGCTACCAATTCAATGAAAAGCAGAAAGCCTACCTGGAGGCTAAATTTACTATTGGTCAATCCACAGACAGGAAGGTCGACCCGGATGTAGTACTAGGGAGCTTAAGCAACGACGACGGCAACGCCAAGGAAAACGTCAGTTGAAAAAAGGATTCGCGCTATTTTAAACTACCTTGCAGTTGCTCCAATCTGTTTAGTTTGTCTAATGTGACTGGATTGTCCAGGAGCTGAATTTGAAGGGACGGCTTCCCGGTTCAAATGGAGAAAGGAAAATTAACCGTCGTTTGTTCACGTTCTCCAAAAAACCTACAATTTGATCATTTGACGTTGTTGTTTTGCAGGGAACGGCAAAGAAATGTACCAAAATGTAAAACGCACGTGCAGAGGTATTGTTTTCGCTCATTAAACCTATTGTTTTGTGCCGTTCTCGCTGCCGTCGCCGTCGTGGTTGCTTAAGCTCCCTAGTTACAAAAGAAATGCGTCGTGCCCGTGCCCGGCAGTGAAGAAAAAAGCGCCATCGATGGCCCTGCTTGAGGATTTTGAGGATGGTTGCCCTTGTAAAGCTAGAAAATGAAGGGCCAATGTAATGCAAGATTGCTAACCACTTTTACAGTTTTATTTTCTCTTGTAAGAAGATTGAAGAAGCCTTGTGTGATGCATGATTTGTTTTCCGCCTTGAGGCTGTGCAAGAATTTTTTTTTTCGAGATTCCATACTTTTCTTTCGCTCGCTGCGAACGATTTTTTTTTCTCTACTTTTGCTGTGCAGGAATTTATTTACAACAATGGAGTGCATGATTGGCTTTATCATAAACGCAATTCAAGGCTCGGGTTAGTTTAATTTTCTGATGAACTATTAACGGAAAGCGGGTGCAATAGTGGCTAAAAAGAAAAAAATATCTTTGAATTTCACTTTTGTTTTCGAAAATATCTTGTATTGAATGATGCAAAAAGCACTTTCGAGCCTCCCGACGTCAAAAATCAATATAGAAGGCATGCATTTGGACCCCACTAGAGCCTCAAGTTCTACAACTAAAGGACCGGCCCAGCCCACTTTATAAAGTCCCATTTACACGAGCAATTTTTCGTTGACAAGTTTTCCTTGACATGGAAAAATTGCTCGTGTAGATGGAGAATAGTGGACAATTTTTCCTTGTCAAGGAAAAGCTGGCATGCTAGCTTTTCCTTGACAAGGAAAAATTGTCAAGTCAGAAATTTGCTCGTGTAGACGGACAACAAGGAAAATGTGGCAAGGATATTATTGATTTAGGCATTGTGGGCACAACCGAAACTTATCAAGGAAAACTTGCTCGTCGTCTACACGAACAAGGAAACCTTGTCAATGGAAAATTGTAAAGGAAAACTTGTTAATCATCTACACGAGGAATAAAAATTGAAAAGTAAACTTGTCAAGGAAAAATTGCTCGTGTAAATTGGGCTTAAATGACACTGACCTGAAACCTTTTCCACGGCAATGTTCTTTCCGTGACCGATATCATAAGCACTCAACAAATTCCAGCGTGCTACGCGTCACGCAATCTCTTTGCAACACATTGTGGGAAACTTCCGAACTGTCATTTAGCGACTGTTGTTTTAACAAATTTGGAGTAAATAACGCTATGATATGATCTCAGCAATATAATGGATCGGAGTGCAGGATTGTCTTTATTATAAACGCAATTCAAGGTTCGGGTCAGTTCAATTTTCTGATGAAAAAGCGGGTAAGTGTTGATCGCTGTTATTTGTAAGGTCGCACAACATGATCGATGTTCGTGTCTCTACTCCGTATCCCAACAAACTGCTTAAAAGATATCATTTTAAGTTAGCAAAGGATATATAAAGTTCTTCTGAAGTCTTTACGATTCTGAAAAAGGCTCTATCTCAAAGGAACTATTTTTAGCGATAAACATTTGGTGCGTAGTGGCGGCGCTCGGTTCATGTCACAAGTTCTCCTGGTGTCAAACTACCCTTCACATTTTGGTCTCTCGACGGGGCACTTTTAAAGTGCCGCCAGAAATATTTCACCACAGTAAACAACAGAAGTTGTGCTTCAAGACCGTCTTAATTTTGTTTTCAAACTCAACGTACCAATTGGGTTTCCACGGCGTTGAAATTGGTTCAAATTTGCTAATATTTAAAATGGAAGAAATCATGTTTCTTCTAACGGTCGAAATATTCTTATTTCAACTGCTAATCCAAATTAAATAACAGTAGTGTGAAGAACAAGAGCGTGTTTATGTTGTGGCCACATTTTATTTATGTATGGCATCGCGTTTTTCTGTACGAGCGAGATGAAAATGTGTAATTTTTCGCCAGTTTCACACCTGAAAGGCCGCCGATTTGCCGTTTTTCAAACTTTGCCCGTTTTCGAAAAAAATAAAACGCCGTTACAATTTTTAATGTTATTTTTGAAAATACTTCACTATAGAGATTATTTGGGCAAAATATAAAGAAATCCGAAATTTTGTGAGTGACGCCCGATTTTCGAAAATTTCAGACATTGGCTCTTAATACACATACCATTAATGCGACCACATTTTTATTGCCTATCAGCGGTTTTATTGCCGGAGTAGCGCAGTATTTTGGTTTGCAATAGGATCAGGTATTTTAAAATCGTGTTGCCGAGGAACCCTTACCCCCAACCCATACTCAAAATCAGCACCTGCCTTACCCCTTCCCCACCCCCTTCAAACTAATCTTACCTTTGCCCAGTTTGGTTTGTTCTCTACACACCGCTGGGCATCACATAGCGCTTCTTCCTCGTTTCCTCTCTTTTTGTGCATCAGGGATCGGTTTGAAAGAATGATACCTTTAAGGTCCTTTTCATCTGATGGTGTATAGTTGAGTGCGAGTGTATAGTAATCGATCGCTAGATTCACTAATTTAGGTTCCACAGAGAGAATATTGCCTCTTTTTTTCCATCTTTCTGCTTCCTCCTGTGGAAAAACGAGAAGGGTCAGGCCTTCGTCGGATTGAGTTAAGAAATTGTGGATTGTGTTTGGTATATTATCGGAGTTAACTCTACTGGTGAAAACGACGTATCATGAAACATATCTTGAATTAGTCATGAGGTAAGTAGCCATGGGTATGTGGAGAAAAGCTGCTCTCGTCTGAGGACACAACAGCTTCTATCCTCGTACTAATTTTATAAATTTGGGTGTTGTGGGCAGATGATAAGTAGGGTTGTCTACATTATGCCGGCATTATTTTTAGCATGATAGTAAGGCAAAATAGTTAATCTGGCATTGTGCCCGAATAATGTGGCCTGTGGCCTGTGCATAAGACCAAGAGGAAACTGTGCACCTGACCAGGGCGTAGTCGCATATCAACATGGCGGACTCTAGCTCTTCTTCAACTTTTTTTTATGAATACACTGCTCAATATAACAAGCATTTAAGTCTCGGTAAATGTAATTTGTGTAATTTAAATGAAATTTTAAACTGTGAAAGTAAAAACAAAACTCTTGTTTTTTTATGTGAGTATAATGGAGCATAATAGTGAGATGTTTTGAGTATCGAGCATAACGGCATAATAATGAAAATATTCGAGCATAATGGGCATAATGAAAATACATTCAAAGGTCGGTGGCTGGAGTTTTGATTTCTTGTTGATTTCTGACATTGTTTCCCTCCACAAAGGTGTATACAGGGGCGTAGCTAGGATTTTTCAAAGGGGAGGGAGAGGGGGGGGGGGGGGGGGGGGGGGTTCACACTGTGTCACACCCAGGGTACTTACCAGATCGTCATGTCGACATCCACGCTGTGTTTTACTAAAATTATTTCACAAAGGGAGGGGGGGAGGGAATCACGGGCACCCCAGGACCCCCTAGCTACGCCCCTGGTATAAATGGGTACCAGTGAACACAATGCTGAAGATAATCCGGGAAGTCGGGCGGGAGGGGGGTAATACTCTCATGCTACGGAAGCTACAGGTAAGCGCCTTCCTGGTCATGCAGAAGGTTTGTAAGAAGATGCAATCTTACCGTGAATTTATGCAATGGATTTGCCTTGTAGGATTGCTCTCCAACTTCAAGCGCTTTACGGTATTCTTTCATGTTGAAGTAGGCTGCTGCTTGATGGCTCTCAACAGAGCGTTTGAAGTTCGCACTTGATCTATCCTCCGGGTGTAGCAGAAGAGCAAGGTTAAATGATTTCAATGATTTCTCGTAGTAGTGCTGTTGCAACTCTTTGATGGCGGTGTCCTTTTGTGTTTGAGCAGAAGCCTGCAAAAATTTTACACAGAGATTGGATAGAAGACATACTTTGTGAAAACCGTTACAATATAGAGACACCTAAAGCAAAGAAACAAGTAATACCATATAATTTTGGTCGGCTAAAATAAAGCTCTTTCCAGTTTCCAGTATAATACTTCATTCATCTTTTGCTTTTGATGAAAGTGGTGCAATTGGTACACTTCCCACTAGCCCGTTTCCCTCACGGGTTAACCGCCAAGACTTTTCCCTCGTCGCACGAACAATACCGTCATCTACTCAGGCTATCCGTACTAAAACAATTTGGATGTTTACACTTTATCAAAGAACTACTGCAACTTTTACTCAACTACTCCCACTTACCTTTGCTAAATTACTATCCCGTCTTTTGATTTCGTGGATGTCTCTTTGTGTCCCAGAAATGTTTCCTAGTTCGTGCCTTGATAAAGCTCGGCACAGAAAAGGTTGGGCCGTAACCATGGGCGTGTAAGCTCGAAAATGAAGGGCGATAGTTGCACACTGCTCAGCAAGATAGTAGCTTTGTTCTCGATACAGAGAAAATCCACGAGACGTCCAAGTCCATGCTTCCTTCTGAAAAAAAATTTAATGTTGAAGAATATTAACAACCGGTAAGAGTTATTAAAGAAACAGATGAACAGGAAAGTGCAGTATGTTGTTACAGAACAATGAACGGATTACAAGGCGGGGGATACATCCCTATATAATTTAAGGTATGTATGGCCTTAAAGAGTATGGTTTTTGAAGAGTTTTGGTCTGAAATGATATATAGACTTTGACAATTCTGGTCCGTTGAAAATGGGTATATTTTACCTTTTAGTCTTAAATTGGATATAGATTTTTGCATTTTGGCTGGAAGAGTTTGAAAACGGATAACGTATTATGTTCTGAAGTGTGTAAGCGAGTTAGAGGGTGGTTGGTTGGTTGATTGGTTGATTGATTGATTGATTGATTGATTGATTGATTGATTGATTGATTGATTGATAAAAATGTAAAGCGCAACTGATTATATTCATATAGAGGTTCGCGCTATATAAATGTAAAATATTATTATTATTATTATTATTGATTGATTGATTGATTGATCGAAGGATTAATTGAAGTAGCAAGAATTGAATACAAAAACTTGTACCGCTTGCGAACTTGAAATGAATTTTGTATAATTTGATATCAGAATATAACAGATGTTGCTATATTCTTGTACGATGATTTCGAGAATTATTAGCTGAGAGCCTATGAGCTCCTATTGCTCTCAATGAGAAAAAATCACCTCAGAGTTTAAGCCGTCGTCCGGCAATCCAGCACGTATGGCGTCCGTCATGTCCTCCACTGATGCCTGGAAATTACCCAACTGCCAGAAGCACTCTGCTCGTTGAGCAAGGAAAGGAGCAGCATAATGCGGAAACTGAGGCGGCAGCTGTCTGAGACCCATAGATAGATGATGCAGAGCCTGTTGGTAATGCCCATTTTGCATCGCCATTTGGGCCATTACGGCAAAATGTTGAATGGGGTCCATATTCAGTTGTAACAAGTACAGCCGATGCCTGGAACAAAGTAACTGTTGTGTTTGTGAAAATATACAACTGAGTAAATCGTTTGAACCGAGGATTATCGCTACTATGAGCAGCATGATCGTCGGGTGGCCCATGAATTCTATGAGTGCGAGACAATATAATGTTGTATGAGTATTTATACAATGAACTGTATACTACGCGCTCTGTAATTGGTCGTTGCCTATGATCTATCAGAGTACAGACGCAGTGCTGACGTCATAGAAAAATTGTTTGCTTTGTTGTGTCCAACATGGCGCACAGTTTTGAAAATGTTTGCAAGATTATTCTGGATTGAGCAAGTGAAATGTTGCAAGTGAAATGTTGAGCAAGTAAAATGTTTAGCAGGAGCTGCTTACGA
This sequence comes from Dendrophyllia cribrosa, assembly GCA_024195265.1. NCBI lineage: Eukaryota > Metazoa > Cnidaria > Anthozoa > Scleractinia > Dendrophylliidae > Dendrophyllia > Dendrophyllia cribrosa. Next base: position 5,272,475 of record JAJLRJ010000005.1, read on the forward strand.
GCAAGAAAAAGAAGAAACCAAGACGAAAAGTGTTCTTGGCGACTTGAAAAATACCTAAACTGGAACAAATCTTCGAACAGTCGAGCGCTACGAGACAAGTTCGTAATTTTATTCTTTTTACTTTTCTGTTCATTGTATAAAACAAATAGATTCCATTTGACCGTGTGTCTGTTCAGTTATAGATCACAGAAGACGTCCAAATGAATACTACCGAACGACATCAAAAATGCCCCGTCTTATATTATAGTCTTATAGTATATTCAAGCGTATGATCAAACCATTTTTAAGGGTCAGACAGAATGCAACCTAAATACCTTAACACCTTACAACTATATTTTCCCCTAAATACACTTATATACTTAAATAAACGACTTTTTTCTTTATTTCTTAAAATGCCGCCTGGTATTTAAATTGCCCGTGGGGGGAAATCTCTATTCCTCATAAGCTCGGTTTCTCGGAGATTTCCCCGCCACAGTCACTCCTCCCAAGTTATGTATAAATTTTAAATTTAATATTAATTAACCTATTTATTATTGTTTTTATTCTGCTTGTAATTCATTGTGTGTGGCAAAATAAAAAATAAAATAAAAAATGTGGTAAGAACATCAGTGACACACTCGCCTGCGGCTCGTATGCCACTTTTTTGTTCTTACCACATTTTGACGTCATCTGTGATCTATAACTGAACAGACAAACGGCCAAATGAAATCTATTTGTTAAATGTTTAGTGCCGCAATTGTTCAGTCAATATGTGATGTTAGAGCAGTTTTTAATGAGTGTCGTGAAACCAAAATTAAAGTAATCACTCTGGCCAATCAAAACAGACGGAGACATTCCAATGAACCAATCAGAACACGAAGCAAACACATGTCGCCGGCGCCAATAGCGGGAAAACTCGTGCAGGCAAGTCACGATTGGTTTTGTTATACTTCTGAATAATCGATAAAGTGACGCAAGATTTTTTAACCAATCACAACGCGTAGCAATGCAAAATCAAAGCAATTGCAAAATCACTTTCGACACCCAATTGAAAACCGCTTTATTGCGTGGTTGAGGGATTGATGTGCTGGATTAGTGGGTCTTCGTTTTCACTCTTAACAGGAACTTTGGTGGTTATCGCGTCAAACGTTTGATCTAAACAGGTCGGTTGTTAAATCCTGGTCTCTGGCGTCTTGTCGTTTCCTTGATCAATACATGTTACTTCTCTTTGTCTCTCTTTTCCCCTGGGTCGCCCTGGGTCCATCCCACTGGGCCCAACTGTTCGAAAGCGGTGTAACGTTAATCCGGGGTTTAATAGAGTTCTAAAGTGTGACGTCACGAAAAATTATAGGATTTGTATTGCCGTTGAGTTCCGAAAGCAGATACTATGCAGCTCTTAACAAAATCTAATTTCATTGGACTTGGGTATCATGCTAGCTAGGGGCGTAGCTAGGATTGTTCAAAAGGGGGGTTCACACTGTGTTACGCCCAGGGTACTTACCAGATTATCATGTCGACATCCACCCTGTGTTTTACTAAAATTATCTTACAAAGGGGGGTCACGGGCACCCCAGGACCACCCCCTAGCTACGCATCTGCACGCTTTTTTTGTTTTTAGGGCTAGGGTCCATTGTTGTGTTGTTTGTTCTATTGTTTTCTCAGCAAATCAGAGAAGACCTTGTAAGAGCTGCGTGATGCCCCTCCGAAAGAAGCGGCTCCCCGAAAGCAACGTTAATTTTCGTACCTTTCTATTAATTCCCGAACGTAACGGCCCACCCGAAAGTAACGGACCACCCGAAAGTAACGATCCACCCGAAAGTAACGGCCCACCCGAAAGTAAAGATCCACCCGAAAGTAACGATAAACCCGAAAGTAAAGGCCCACCCGAAAGTAACGATCCACCCGAAAGTAACGGCCCACCCGAAAGTAACGGCCCACCCGAAAGTAAAGATCCACCCGAAAGTAACGATAAACCCGAAAGTAAAGGCCACCCGAAAGTAACGATCCACCCGAAAGTAACGGCCCACCCGAAAGTAACGATCCACCCGAAAGTGACTGCCCACCCGAAAGTAACGATCCACCCGAAAGTAACGGCCCACCCGAAAATTACGGCCCACCCGAAAGTAATGGCCCACCCGAAAGTAACCACCCACCCGAAAGCAACTGCCCACCCGAAAGTAACCACCCACCCGAAAGCAACTGCCCATCCGAAAGCAACGATCCACCCGAAAGTAACGGCCCACCCGGAAGTAACTGCCCACCCGAAAGTAGCTGACCACCCGAAAGCAACTGCCCATCCGAAAGCAACGATCCACCCGAAAGTAACAGCCCACCTAAAAGTAACGATCCACCCGAAAGTAACGACCCACCCGAAGGTAACGGCCCACCCGAAAGTAACGGCCCACCCGAAAGTAACTGCCCACCCTAAAGTAACGGCCCACCCGAAAGTAACTGCCAAACCGAAAGTAACGGTCCAATGGAAAAAACCATACCGAGTGATGTCTCCATGCAGATATATCAAACACGAGGAACAGTGTTTTCACCAAACACTGAGAAGTGGGTTGAAAAACGAGGCGCAGCCAAGTTTTTTAACCCACTTGGAGGTGTTTGTGCAGTGGCCCATAGGGACAAAACACTTCCCAGAATCCAAACACTTCCGAGAATCCAAAAACACTTCCCAGAATCCAGAAAATGTCCCAGAATCCAAAAACACTTCCCAGAATCGGGAACACTTCCCAGAATCGGGAACACTGCTCAGAATCCAGAACACTTCCCAGAATCCAAAACACTTCCCAGAATCCAGATCCAGGACAGGAGGCCTGGATACCAAGGAAGACGAGGTTTTCGCACAATACAACGTCGGATCGAAAGTACAACAATCCTATTGGCTCAATTACAAGGGCCAGTGAGAAAACAAAATATTCGATCCTCCCCAGGAATACTAAAGCGACAGACATTTCATTTTAACTGAATGGTTTCAAATCATTCTACGAGACCTTTACATGGTAGCAACTGACGAGGTTCGCCAAAGAACCGAAACTCGAGTCTTGCTTAAAGACATTAACTTGTGTTCATTCCAGGACTCAAGAATTTACTAGCATCCGTGAGATCTACAAAACAGCAACTATGCTACAGATTATCTGTTGGATGCCAAATCAAACGCTATTACAAAGCAACGGAGGTTTATCCTAGCTCCACTGAGACACACTACTCAACTACAGAATTAACTTAGGAGCTAAAAATTATTGCAAGAATTCATGATTTCACTGCAGTGCAATTATAGACTACGGCTTTTTGAGAGTTGGATCTAAGACGCCTACAGTGTATATCCGTGATGCCGGAAACACTTTCTCTCAAGTCTTGCAAGCCGCAGACTTTAGACATTAAATCACGGCCAGAGAAATTTAACGATCCTGGCACTTTCAAAGCGATAACAAACTTTACCCGATAAGTATTTATCTTGCAACAAAAGTGAGCCAAAGAAACCACAATGTATGCCAATAGAGCTAGCACTGAATAGCGGCATAAAGAAATAAAATAATTCTAACGGCTCTGGACAGCATGAATCCTCCAATCAATCTGAGAGATAATCCGCCGAGATCAAAAGGTGATCTAAAGGCGCAATCCTCTCTGAAGTGTTACTGGGAAAGCTTTATACTTTAGGCTTTTAAAATACTTTTTTGCGACGAGTGGGAGTCGTGTTTAGCCTGTCCTTTTTAATATTACATTCCTCGACTGTATTGAATGTTTCCACGCAAATACAGTCTGGTAATCCTACACTATAAACTATAATATGAAGCAGTAATAATAATATCACAGCAGAAAACTTCATAGTAATGATTAGACTCTCAAATATTGATGTTCGACTGGTTAGGTAACCAGGCCTCCCTTACACGTATGGAAATTGTTTTGGATTCTGGAAAGTGTTTTTGATTCTGGGAAGTGTTCTGGGTTCTGGGAAGTGTTCCCGATTCTGGGAAGTGTTTTTGGATTCTGGGAAATGTTCTGGATTCTGGGAAGTGTTTTTGGATTCTGGGATGTGTTTTGGATTCTGGGAAGTGTTTTTGGATTCTGGGAAGTGTTTTGGATTCTGGGAAGTGTTTTTGGATTTTGGGAAGCGTTTTGTCCCTATGGGCCACCGTACGTTTGGATACCTGATGAAACACTCTTTCGAGTGTTTGATATAGCTTCCCAAGCTAATCATTGAATGCGGAGAAAACGAAGGAATAAAATCGCCAAAATCTATGCAAATTAAGACCGGGTATCCAAACCTCCTTTACGCCGTAGTGATTTCCTTTGTCTTCTCGTCATGAATTATTAATGAGTTTTAGAATGTACAAGAATGCCGAGGAATGCCGAAGAATCAATGACTGAGAAAGTATTAAAGAGACATTTCACTTATTCCCCGATTGTATTTACCATCATTTTTCCTTCAGTTACTCACGTATTATTATATTCGGAAAGAGCATGATAACAATTGCCCGCTAGCCAAAAATCAGGATTTTCTCACAATTTGGGGTGAGATATTGGCACTTTAAGTGAAACAAAAGAAACGGCAAACTGATCCTTACGGCAGAAAAATAGAAGCAGAAGCAAAAACAAATAAAATAACATAAAAGTGGAATATAATAGTGCCCAATATTTCGCTTTGCAAAACAAAGCTTCTTCAGGGGCTAGCACTATAAATGATTATAAAACCTTTATACAAGTGGTTTTGAAAAAATAAAGAATAACAAAAACAATGAATATGATAGGTGGAGGGTTTGACGGGTGATAAACTGAACTGACTAGTGATGAGAAAGTTAATGAAGTTCGTCGCGTCTGTTGATCCCAAGTGGTTCTAACGTCTTTGCTTTATCTATGAGAAATGCTTCACGCGCTTTTCGTACAGAGTCTCTGCTATTACGTAATAACTCAAGTGGTATAAGTTGCATATCCTTAGTAGAGTGTCCTCTACTAAGGATATGCAACTTATACCACTTGAGTTATTACGTAATAGCAGAGACTCTGTACGAAAAGCGCGTGAAGCATTTCTCATAGATAAAGCAAAGAGTGTCCTCTACTAAGGATATGCAACTTTTTGCTTCTGCTTCTATTTTTTTGCCGTAAGGATCAGTTTGCCGTTTCTTTTGTTTCACTTCAAGTACTAATGCTGATCTAGGTCTGGAAACCCAGATCGGGCCATTCTCAGCGGTTTGTTGTAGTAATCGTGCATTCTATGTTTCTTATTGGCACTTTCATGCTCTGAATTTGCCTTGGTAACTGAGGCAAAATTTAGAAGGTTTGTTTGGAGTCATCAGAGCATGAAAGTGCCAATATCTCACCCCCAGTGCAATGGGATACTGATTTTTAGTAAGTGGGCATTTTTCATCATGCCAGCTCTTTTCGAATATCTCATCAAATCTCGTAATTTCACAAATTTAGTTTTTGTGACGTCACGTTCATCCGGGGTTGAATGTTAATCCAGGCTTCTGTTTTATCATAGTTAGCTATGGTTTTATGTTAGCCAGCAGTGTAGGCGTATTTTGTGGCAAGTGAACACTGAATATTTCTTCGCGAATTGTTTGGGCGCAATCTTGGAATATGAAATTACAGGAGGATTGGGGAGTGTAGAAAATGCTACCAACGGGGCGGGCGTCTCTGCCTCTCCCCGCCCCGCCGTCCACCGACTCGTCCCAACTCCCTAAGCTTTGTGAATCCTAGATGATGCGGTCAAACATACGAACGAATTTTAAATACAGCACTCGCCTGCCTAAAAGCACTGTTTGAAGGCGTAATAACTGAGAGCAGTCAAAGTCAAATCGAGTCTACTTTGAACGCGTAGTTTTGAATTCGATTGTGACACAAATCAAGGGGTAACTCAATCCTGCTTTGAGCAACCCAGCCCTGATAGGGATCTCAAGCAACATTGATGTCCCCTCCATACCGGACTTCACGAACAACAACCAGAAGTCGGGTGTTTCTTATCATGGCACGTTTCTGCTTCTTACAACAAATATAAAAACATTTTTCACGTCTGTCGGATGACATCATGAACTTGAAGATAGAAAACGCAAACGGAAAAGCAATCGACTTTCGGTTGTTGTCCGTGACGTCAGCGTTCGCGTTGCTAAGGTCCCCATTGCTGTGAGGTATAATCATGGGCTATAGAAAAAGTGTATTTCGACCAAATAAAGTATATTTATCTCAAATAAACTTACATTCCTCACATTAAGTAGTCCTGTGTCTTTTTTGGTCGTTTCTTTCCATACATTTTGTGGACAAAGCTCGCAAAACGCTCCATTCGATTCAGAAATAGCACCAGCATTCGTAAAGTTTTGGTAAACACTTTTTTTCGAATCTGAGGCGTGGGCGCTAAGCGCTCGGTGGTAACTAATAAAATCGACTGGGTAGGAAGTAGATCTATACTTAATGTGAGCAATTTAAGTTAATTTGAGATAAATTGGCTTTACTTAGTCGAAACTGATGCACTTTTCCTATAGACCATGGTATAATTAAACCTTACGATAAGCGCCAGACCGTAAAAAGACAGCCGGGGAGAGGGGTGAACGAGCACTAGTGCCATCTTGGATTAGTAAAACATCATGCTTTAGACATGTATTAAACACACGAAGGATTATTTAGAGCTTATCGCCCAAAAAATGCTTCTGCATCGGAAAGAGCTAAAAGGTTTATCTAAGTTTTTTATTATCTCAAGAAAAATGTAGGTTGGATTTGTTAGTTTTGACTTTCTTGATTTCTCCGAAGGTCAGTTATTCTTCGTTTTCTTTAGTTTTCCTCCCTCTACAAATGAACCAACAGCCGAGTTTTTTAACCCACTTCAAGGTGTTTGGATACCTGATGAAACACTATTTCGAGTGTTTTATATAGCTTCTCAAACCGATCATTAAATGCGGAGAAAGCGAAGGAATAAAATCGCCAAAACCTAAGCAAATTAAGACCGCTGTCCGGGTATCCAAACCTCCTTCACGAGTGATTTCCTTTGTATTCTCGCATGAATTATTAACGAGTTTTAGAATTTTATTTACCATATATTTGATGTGTCTGATCGAGAGAACATCACGTGATCTAAATCTCTTGATATTAATGGCTAATCTTTGAAGCGAAGTTTTATGTAAATTACCTCGACTTTCATTTCGAGTGAAGCAAAGTCCATATGTTTTAAGAATTAAAATGTTCAGTTTAAATAATCATCTAACAAACCAAAACAGTTATCAAAATCAGTATATAAATAACCCCTTCAAGAACGTCTAATTAGCCGGCAGAGATACAGATGGCGATGAGGCTCTGATGAGAACACAATTCCTTACATGCACAATTCAGTGGCAACTAGCCAAGTTTACCAAGGCTTTTAACAAGTCGCGTTTATGTTACTTTTGACGATTTAATGGAATTTAAGGCATATCTGTACAGCTACCAATTTTCGATCTGTTCGGATGCCTTCGCTGAAAATTCAACAGGCCGTACCTGTTAGGAAAAAGATCCTTTCATCCGACTGATAGTTCAAGTATGATTTCCAAGACTTTTTTTAAGGGAGCTATTTGCCTCCAGAATTTTTTAGCTGGACTTTCTGGGAACGTCAAGCGTAGTGTTTATTGGGTCCAAAATAGTCAGTTTACATTTCCAGTTTGAGAACCAGAACTTTTCATCTAATTGTAATCCGAAAATCTGATAGCGGTATGAGTTTCCTCGACAGCGGCAAACTTCCGCAATTCGTTGCGTGCCCCTGACAATTTACACAGTCGTCCTCTTCAATAGTTCATTCACTCAGGGATGAGAATCCATGACCCAGCCAACAAAACACAATTGTTTGGACCCCACACACGAGTCCAGACCTCGCAATTATAATCAGTGAACAAATCGCTTGAACGAAACATAAACCAGAATGACATTGTAGCCATTGGAAAACAGCACAACTCGATTATGGTTCACTGTGTTTTTCGGCGTCGATGGAACATTAATTAAGCGTCAATCTTTTGTTTTTCCAAATCATTCCTCCCAAACTAATATAATGTTGAAAATGGATGCGTGAATCAGTCGACCGTTATACATGGAAACCTTCGGTTACTTCTTCAACACAAGCTTCATCGTGTTGTTGCGACCAGTTCTTAGACTGTATACTTGTGTACAGTTATAATGTACTGAGACTATTGGCAGACATAAAGGCCCGATTATTTGAAATGGAGTTAATAAAAATACTTATACGGCCTAAAGTACGGTCTAAACCGATTTTAATGTAGCCTGCGTGGCATTGTCACGATATAACACATACTAAAGCTTTGTTTTATATTTACTTTAATAAACTGGCCCGCTTCTAAGCAAGCCTAGAGCTCCACTAAACCAAGTTTTAAGCGTTGGCCAAGAGTCTTCCTACAAACCAATAAACCACTTTGACTTAATCAGTATCCGTCTGAATCTCGTCACGATTCGGCTGAAATGAATTTAAAAGAGTCCCATCTCGACTGATTACGATTTCGATTCTATGATAGCTGTTTTTAATCGCGGGTTGCGATATTTTTCGACACCCTCTCTCGTTTCTCTTGCACACTAGATCCAACTCAACTTACTCTGCTTGATCCATCAGATAATATACCCGACATTATAAGCTCTTTAAAATAAAGATTTCTAACACACTTTACTGTCTGGTTTTAAACGAAGGCGAACTCTTGTCGTTGGCAATCCAATATGCACTGTTGACGGTATAGTTAGTGAGATCTTCCTTCGATCAAGAATTAAAATAACTTACGGTGAAGCAAAAAGATCGATGAAGAATTGCCCCAAGGATTGTAATTGTGAAAAAAAAATATCAGAAATCGACAACCTATCTCGATCCGCATGTTTGAAAACCATCGTTCGCGGCGACTTAGCTTTAAATTAAATGTCTGCTGTTACATACCTGGTTTTACGAAGGCTTATACTTAAAGTCCGTTTTCCTTCGTGTAAAATAAATAGCCATCAAGCTGTAGACAGACATCTTGTGATTACACGACGAAAACATTTTCAATTTGTAAACATTTGGAGCAGTAGTTTAATTTCATTTTCAACCGGCTCAAGCAGACGTGACACAAGCCGGAACATATAATTTATCAGCCAATAGATTTCGTGCGAAACCAAAATATTATTGTTATAGAATTATCATATTCAATTCATGTCACGGCAGGTTTTTCTCGGAAACCGAGCAACGATTTCTAAGAAAAAAATGTTTGTTGCTATGCCTTCAGGGATTGAAGTGGGGCATAATGAAATATTCCCTCGACAATGATTTGATTTTATCAATTATTTTGTGGGGCTATGTGCAGTTATTACTATGAAAATAAAGTCATTATCATAATGTTCCATATATATATTATCGCCTCAACCTCGTCCCCAGGTTCTTCTCCGCTTTGTCAAATTCAAAATGGCGGGTCGGGCGGAGAAGACCTTGGACAAGACTGCCAACATCAAAAATACTGGCGTATTTTGTCGCGTAAAATACAGTGAAATGTCTTCGTTTTAGATCACCAGAAAACAAACACGGCCAATCGCTGGAAATAACCTCTGAAAACACCATTTGATTGTGTGTCACGTGACAAAATACTCCACGATTCTTGGAGTATTTTGACAGCCTTGTCCGACCCGCCATTGTGAATTTGAACAAAGCGGAGAAGGCCCTGGGGACGAGGTTGTTATCGCCTCTTAGATCTCTGGGGCCGGGGATGGGGTTGGGCGAGTCTGCGTCACACGCGAAATTGCCCGAAACAAATCCGACAGGACATAGAGTCGACATATATCACATTTAATCAGGTTGAGGCCAGCCTGGCTTAGCTAGACACACTAAAAATCAAAGGGTATTTTTATAATAGTGAAAATGTAAAATTACACTTGTCTATAGTGTAAACTGTTAACGTAGTTTTTTTGGACTATGCTAGAAATTCATAGTTAAGGAATTTGCGGTAGCCTCGTACACGCCCAACAGGAAACTCGAATAGTAGATAAACCTCAACTTTAATTAAGTAGTTTAGTTTTACCCGAGATCTGAATTGGACATGTTTCATGCGATTTACTGCTCACCTGTTACACTGTTTCACGGTTATCCTGATCAAGGAAAGTTAAGAAAACTCGCCATAGAAGTAAGTTTATGATCAATGTTATAATATTGTCAATCATTTTAGTTTTGTTAGTTTTGTATGGATTTCATGAGTTTTTTGGATGGCATAATGATTGTTAAGAGTTTATATCAGTTATTCCTGCTTCGCTCGTTTTAATTGTTTCGTTTATTACCAATTGATTTAGTTAATTAGAATACATTGTACATTTTAATTTCAGATCGAATAAATATATTATCAGTTATACGATTGCGAGTATTCTTCGGTAGTGCCGATCGTCTTAGTTCCCTTACGAAACATAAACCATTACACTAACATTATGGTGTAATATTAGTCGACTTCTTACTCGTGATATTGGGTACTTTTACACCATGTTAAAGTGTAATACTGTTGGCAGTTTTATGAGAGTAATGTTACACGGTAGAAAGTCTATTTTGTACACATTTTTAATGGTAATTTTACACGAAAGCTCTTGTGTACTTTTACGCCACTAACAGGGTAAATATATACCGGTGTAAGTGTACTTTTACAACAGTAGAAATGTAAAATTACACTTGTTCATAGTATAAACCATTACACTTAAATTATGATGTGATATTACACATGATATTGGGTACTTTAATACTAAGTTAACTGAGTGTAAAAGTTGTAAAACTGTAGACAGTTTTACAGGGATAATATTACACAGTAGAAAGTCTAGAGAGAATTTATGAAGAATTTGACCATTAACTTTATTCAAGCAAACATGTCCTGTGATAACTGCTGAATCTTGAATTGAAGTTAGGGTTAGGGTTAGGGTTAGTATTGAAGAGGTGCCTGCATTAGAGTGGTCTCCGTATTAGAGAGGTGTCCATAATAAAGAGGTGTCCGTATTAGAGAAGTGTCCGTATTAGAGAAGTGTCCGTATTAGAGAGGCGTCCGTAATAGAGAGGTGTCCGTAATAGAGAGGTGTCCGTAATAGAGAGGTGTCCATAATAGAGAGGTGTCCGTATTATAGAAGTGTCCGAAATAGAGAGGTGTCCGTGATAGAGGTGTCCGTAATAGATAGGTGTTCATATCAGAGAGGTGTCCGTATTAGAGAGGTGTCCATAGCAGAGAGCTGTCCGTAATAGAGAGGTGTCCGTAATAGAGAGGTGCCCATAGCAGAGAGGTGTCCGTAATAGAGAGGTGTCCGTAATAGAGAGCTGTCCGTAATAGAGAGGTATTGAAGAGGTATTGAAGAGATGCCTGCATTAGAGTGGTCTCCGTATTAGAGAGGTGTCCATAATAGAGAGGTGTACGTAATAGAGAGGTGTCCGTAATAGAGAGGTGTCCGTAATAGAGAGGTGTCCATATTAGAGAGGTGTCCGTAATAGAGAGGTGTCCGTAATAGAGAGGTGTCCATATTAGAAAGGCGTCCGTAATAGAGAGGTGTCCGTAATAGAGATGTGTCCGTGATAGGGAGGTGTCCGTAATAGAGAGGTGTCCGTGATAGAGAGGTGTCCGTGATAGAGAGGTGTCCGTATTAGAGAGGTGTCCGTAATAGAGAGGTGTCCGTAATAGAGAGGTGTCCGTAATAGAGAGGTGTCCTTAATAGAGAGGTGTCCGTATTAGAGAGGTGTCCGTAATAGAGAGGTGTCCGTATTAGAGAGGTGTCCGTAATAGAGAGGTGTCCGTAATAGAGATGTGTCCGTGATAGGGAGGTGTCCGTAATAGAGAGGTGTCCGTGATAGAGAGGTGTCCGTGATAGAGAGGTGTCCGTATTAGAGAGGTGTCCGTAATAGAGAGGTGTCCGTAATAGAGAGGTGTCCGTATTAGAGAGGTGTCCGTAATAGAGAGGTGTCCGTATTAGAGAGGTGTCCGTAATAGAGAGGTGTCCGTATTAGAGAGGTGTCCGTAATAGAGAGGTGTCCGTAATAGAGAGGTGTCCGTATTAGAGAGGTGTCCGTAATAGAGAGGTGTCCGTATTAGAGAGGTGTCCGTAATAGAGAGGTGTCCGTAATAGAGAGTTGTCCGTATTAGAGAGGTGTCCGTAATAGAGAGGTATCCGTATTAGAGAGGTGTCCGTAATAGAGAGGTGTCCGTAATAGAGAGGTGTCCGTATTAGAGAGGTGTCCGTAACAGAGAGGTGTCCGTAATAGAGAGGTGTCCGTATTAGAGAGGTGTCCGTAATAGAGAGGTGTCCGTAATAGAGAGGTGTCCGTAATAGAGAGGTGTCCGTAATAGAGAGGTGTCCGTGATAGAGAGGTATCCGTAATAGAGAGGTGTCCGTAACAGAGAGGTGTCCGTAATAGAGAGGTGTCCGTAATAGAGAGGTGTCCGTAATAGAGAGGTGTCCGTGATAGAGAGGTGTCCGTAATAGAGAGGTGTCCGTGATAGAGAGGTGTCCGTGATAGAGAGGTGTCCGTATTAGAGAGGTGTCCGTAATAGAGAGGTGTCCGTAATAGAGAGGTGTCCGTAAAAGAGAGGTGTCCGTAATAAAGAGGTGTCCGTAATAGAGAGGTGTCCGTATTAGAGAGTTGTCCGTATTAGAGAGGTGTCCGTATTAGAGAGTTGTCCGTATTAGAGAATTGTCCGTATTAGAGAGTTGTCCGTATTAGAGAGTTGTCCGTATTAGAGAGTTGTCCGTATTAGAGAAGTGTCCGTATTAGAGAGTTGTCCGTATTAGAGAGTTGTCCGTATTAGAGAGTTGTCCGTATTAGAGAAGTGTCCGTATTAGAGAGTTGTCCGTATTAGAGAGGTGTCCGTATTAGAGAGTTGTCCGTATTAGAGAGTTGTCCGTATTAGAGAGTTGTCCGTATTAGAGAAGTGTCCGTATTAGAGAGTTGTCCGTATTAGAGAGTTGTCCGTATTAGAGAGTTGTCCGTATTAGAGAGTTGTCCGTATTAGAGAGGTGTCCGTATTAGAGAGGTGTCCGTAATAGAGAAGTGTCCGTATTAGAGAGTTGTCCGTATTAGAGAGGTGTCCGTATTAGAGAAGTGTCCGTATTAGAGAGGTGTCCGTATTAGAGAGGTGTCCGTAATAGAGAGGTGTCCGTAATAGAGAGGTGTCCGTATTAGAGAAGTGTCCGTATTAGAGAGGTGTCCGTATTAGAGAAGTGTCCGTATTAGAGAGGTGTCCGTATTAGAGAGGTGTCCGTAATAAGGAGTTGTCCGTATTAGAGAGGTGTCCGTATTAGAGAAGTGTCCGTATTAGAGAGGTGTCCGTATTAGAGAGGTGTCCGTAATAGAGAGGTATCCGTAATAGAGAGGTGTCCGTATTAGAGAGGTGTCCATATTAGAGAGGTGTCCGTATTAGAGAGGTGTCCGTAATAGAGAGGTGTCCGTAATAGAGAAGTGTCCGTATTAGAGAGTTGTCCGTATTAGAGAGGTGTCCGTAATAGAGAAGTGTCCGTATTAGAGAGGTGTCCGTATTAGAGAGGTGTCCGTAATAGAGAGGTATCCGTAATAGAGAGGTGTCCGTAATAGAGAAGTGTCCGTATTAGAGAGTTGTCCGTATTAGAGAGGTGTCCGTAATAGAGAGGTGTCCGTAATAGAGAGGTGTCCGTAATAAAGAGGTGTCCGTAATAGAGAGGTGTCCGTAATAGAGAGGTGTCCGTAATAAAGAGGTGTCCGTAATAGAGAGGTGTCCGTAATAGAGAGGTGTCCGTAATAAAGAGGTGTCCGTAATAGAGAGGTGTCCGTAATAGAGAGGTGTCCGTAATAGAGAGGTGTCCGTATTAGAGAGGTGTCCGTGATAGAGAGGTATCCGTAATAGAGAGGTGTCCGTAATAGAGAGGTATCCGTAATAGAGAGGTGTCCGTAATAAAGAGGTGTCCGTAATAGAGAGGTGTCCGTAATAAAGAGGTGTCCGTAATAGAGAGGTGTCCGTAATAGAGAGGTGTCCGTAATAGAGAGGTGTCCGTATTAGAGAGGTGTCCGTAATAAAGAGGTGTCCGTAATAGAGAGGTGTCCGTAATAGAGAGGTGTCCGTAATAAAGAGGTGTCCGTAATAGAGAGGTGTCCGTAATAGAGAGGTGTCCGTAATAAAGAGGTGTCCGTAATAGAGAGGTGTCCGTAATAGAGAGGTGTCCGTAATAGAGAGGTGTCCGTATTAGAGAGGTGTCCGTGATAGAGAGGTGTCCGTAATAGAGAGGTATCCGTAATAGAGAGGTGTCCGTAATAGAGAGGTGTCCGTAATAGAGAGGTGTCCGTAATAGAGAGGTGTCCGTAATAGAGAGGTGTCCGTAATAGAGAGGTATCCGTAATAGAGAGGTGTCCGTAATAGAGAGGTATCCGTAATAGAGAGGTGTCCGTAATAGAGAGGTGTCCGTAATAGAGAGGTGTCCGTGATAGAGAGGTGTCCGTAATAGAGAGGTGTCCGTGATAGAGAGGTGTCCGTGATAGAGAGGTGTCCGTATTAGAGAGGTGTCTGTAATAGAGAGGTGTCCGTAATAGAGAGGTGTCCGTAAAAGAGAGGTGTCCGTAATAAAGAGGTGTCCGTAATAGAGAGGTGTCCGTAATAGAGAGGTGTCCGTATTAGAGAGGTGTCCGTAATAAAGAGGTGTCCGTAATAGAGAGGTGTCCGTAATAGAGAGGTGTCCGTATTAGAGAGGTGTCCGTAATAAAGAGGTGTCCGTAATAGAGAGGTATCCGTAATAGAGAGGTGTCCGTAATAAAGAGGTGTCCGTAATAGAGAGGTGTCCGTAATAGAGAGGTGTCCGTAATAAAGAGGTGTCCGTAATAGAGAGGTGTCCGTAATAAAGAGGTGTCCGTAATAGAGAGGTGTCCGTAATAGAGAGGTGTCCGTAATAGAGAGGTGTCCGTATTAGAGAGGTGTCCGTGATAGAGAGGTATCCGTAATAGAGAGGTGTCCGTAATAGAGAGGTGTCCGTAATAGAGAGGTGTCCGTAATAGAGAGGTGTCCGTATTAGAGAGGTGTCCGTGATAGAGAGGTGTCCGTAATAAAGAGGTGTCCGTAATAGAGAGGTGTCCGTAATAGAGAGGTGTCCGTAATAGAGAGGTATCCGTAATAGAGAGGTGTCCGTAATAGAGAGGTGTCCGTAATAGAGAGGTGTCCGTGATAGAGAGGTGTCCGTAATAGAGAGGTGTCCGTGATAGAGAGGTGTCCGTGATAGAGAGGTGTCCGTATTAGAGAGGTGTCCGTAATAGAGAGGTGTCCGTAATAGAGAGGTGTCCGTAAAAGAGAGGTGTCCGTAATAAAGAGGTGTCCGTAATAGAGAGGTGTCCGTATTAGAGAGTTGTCCGTATTAGAGAGGTGTCCGTATTAGAGAGTTGTCCGTATTAGAGAATTGTCCGTATTAGAGAGTTGTCCGTATTAGAGAGTTGTCCGTATTAGAGAGTTGTCCGTATTAGAGAAGTGTCCGTATTAGAGAGTTGTCCGTATTAGAGAGTTGTCCGTATTAGAGAGTTGTCCGTATTAGAGAAGTGTCCGTATTAGAGAGTTGTCCGTATTAGAGAGGTGTCCGTATTAGAGAGTTGTCCGTATTAGAGAGTTGTCCGTATTAGAGAGTTGTCCGTATTAGAGAAGTGTCCGTATTAGAGAGTTGTCCGTATTAGAGAGGTGTCCGTATTAGAGAGTTGTCCGTATTAGAGAGTTGTCCGTATTAGAGAGTTGTCCGTATTAGAGAGTTGTCCGTATTAGAGAGGTGTCCGTATTAGAGAGGTGTCCGTAATAGAGAAGTGTCCGTATTAGAGAGTTGTCCGTATTAGAGAGGTGTCCGTAATAGAGAGGTGTCCGTATTAGAGAGGTGTCCGTAATAGAGAGGTATCCGTAATAGAGAGGTGTCCGTAATAGAGAGGTGTCCGTAATAGAGAGGTGTCCGTAATAAAGAGGTGTCCGTAATAGAGAGGTGTCCGTAATAGAGAGGTGTCCGTAATAGAGAGGTGTCCGTAATAGAGAGGTGTCCGTAATAGAGAGGTGTCCGTAATAGAGAGGTGTCCGTAATAAAGAGGTGTCCGTAATAGAGAGGTGTCCGTAATAGAGAGGTGTCCGTGATAGAGAGGTGTCCGTAATAGAGAGGTGTCCGTGATAGAGAGGTGTCCGTAATAGAGAGGTGTCCGTAATAGAGAGGTATCCGTAATAGAGAGGTGTCCGTGATAGAGAGGTGTCCGTAATAGAGAGGTGTCCGTGATAGAGAGGTGTCCGTAATAGAGAGGTGTCCATAGCAGAGAGATGTCCGAAAGGAGAGGTTCAACTGTAAATTAAACACTCTACCTGCCATTTCTCCATCCATTCTTCGGTTAGCGCTTCATTGTGATCCTGAGTCGCTTCTCCATCTTGCCATGCTATTCGTCTCGGATAACCATTGTTGGTGTGTTCTGTCAAGTATCGGGGACAAGACTGTGAGTGAGCTCTAGGTCTATTGTCTTCTGTTGCAGATATTTCATTCACCAAGCTGTCCAGACTCGGAAACACCCTGTTACGAAGTCCTTTAGAGCGTCTACTAATCCTTCGAAACATTTCTGCCATTATTATGAACAGTAACCTGTTGCAAATTACACGTAATTATCAAGAAAACATTTTGGCCATTACTGCTATCATAAGTCATTATTGAAACATGATCGTGAATGGGACTTTAATTCTCCGCATTTAGGATCACTTCTTTGATTTGCATCAATACAATTAAATTTTTTTCCCTTAGTCCAACTGTTACTCCTGTTGCCAGCTCCTTGTCCAACGGTTAGAGATTTTTTTCCATTGATTTTTAATTTGTATCAGAATGAAAATCGAAAGCAACTAATTAAGAAAGAATGAACTAACCAAACGTTGCCATTATTAACATAACAGAGCTACTGAAGGCCATGAAGTCGTAACTCATTCCCATCCTCATCCAACAGAAACCAAAAAACTCTCTCCGAATAACCGCCGTACCAATCTCACCAGACCTAAACTGATTGGTAGAAGCTTTTATAAGGCTGATTTAGACGGCACAACTTTTGCCTACAACTATCGCATGCAACCTGATCACGCCATACATATGACACGAATCGCGTCGTCTAAATCAGCCTGCAACTCGCTCACAACTTTGGCGCGCAACACGAAAAAAGTTGTGGGAGTTTGAAACATGTTTTAAAACTCTACGACGATCGTAGCCACATATGATGTGAGTTGTATACAATTTTCGCCTGACGCAAGCAGCGCGCACTACAAAAAATCGCATGCGACAAAGTTGTGCCGTCTAAATCGGCCTATTTATTCCCTCGGAGACGTACCATCACCCCCTCGCCTAGTGTAACACCACTCCACTCCTCCCTACTGAAAAGAGGATGAAAATCTCACAGCAACATTCATTGGTAGAATAATCAATAGCATAAACAAATCGACGCTGCCTTTTAACGCTCAGCCCGTTCATGTGACTGACACAAAATGGTTTGTTCTACGTTACTAAACTGCATTGAAAGAGTAATCAAGGAAGAATACTTATCGCACGAAAAAAAAGGAAAAATCTCTCAGGCACGTACTTGGATAACCCTATTCTAAAGCTGGGCTAAAATGCTTTTTGCGACGAGCAGAATTTGTGTTAGGCCAGTCACCTTTTATAACGAAACATTTCCATTAATGTTATCGTCAGTTATTATTGAAACATGATAAAGTGATTGTTAAAGTGGCTTTCTTAGTACAGTATTTATGATCACTTCTTTGAATTGCATCAATACAATTAAAGTTTGCCAATTTGCATGTCATTGGCACTCGCATGTGACTCAAATAGTAGATCCTACTGACAGGCTATAGAATCAAGAATATTTGTCAACTAATGTTATATGTGAACCGTTCACCTGATTTTACAAGACCATCTTTGTTTTAAACAAAAAACATTTTATTTACAAACAAGTTATTAGCACGAATGGGAACAAAAAGTCATCAGCATTCGTAAATATGATTATGGGCGACATTAATGAATGACTTTCATACAAAAACCATATTTGTGGTGCACTGAGTTTTATGTTCTAAAA
>JAJLRJ010000005.1:5295472-5487972 GCA_024195265.1 Dendrophyllia cribrosa
ATATGTTATAGTGGAGATGCACACACACCAAAGTCTTGCATATAAGCACCCAAGTGCCATTCTGCGCAAGATCAGAAGTAGCCGAGCATCAATGCTGTCACTATGTTTCATGAAAATCACATATACGATACTTTCCAACTCGGGAATCTATTAATCGTCATCATCTTCTCCTGCTTGGTGTCCGGACACTGATATAATTTTGCAGTGTTCTTTATCTGAAGCGAAACAAAACAAAAAACACGGTATTGTTTTGATTTTCTTAAAAAAAAAAACAAGAAAAGGCATTGAGTATTCTAATACTGCAAATAGATGCATTTGTCATGAATACATACCTGTGCGCCGTTTCTATACTGCATCAAAAATCAAGTCCACAATATTGTCCAGCTCATGAATCTCTTTGCCTCGTGTATGAGTGTCAACTATGATATCTACAGCTCTTTAGGCATCATATTGCCCTCCGTCCACTTAATTTCTAGTGCGCCGACATCGTTTACTTCCCAACCACGGCCTTGTAGAGGGGGTAAATGAGGAGCTGCCTGGTGAGCATTTCTCCAAATGTAGGCCTGGTAGTTAACCTCCTAATGTGCATAGTGAGTGTATCACGACACGGTGGAAGCAAGCTCATATCCACTCCAATGTAGCTTGATAACAGCTTTCCACCAGGCTTCAAGATCATCCGTTCATACATGAGGCCAGTGAAGCTCTCTAGACGTTCCAGTGTTTCTTCAGAGGGGTCCGGATACTTGCCAAGGTATTGGAATGTCAGAATGAAGGAGCTGTGCTTCTAAAGGAGTTTAAAAGGCTTTAGCTTGCCTTTCTGGAAGAAGGCACTAGTGGTGTCACAACCAGTGTAGCTATGGAATCCAGGAAGCGCTTGACACATCCCCTCGTATATGTGATTTTCCGGAAACATAGTGACAGCATTGATGCTCGGCTACTTCTGATCATGCGCAGAACGGCACTTGGGTGCTTATATGCGAGACTTTGGTGTGTGTGCATCTCCACTATAACATACCGAGCTAGCATACGCATTTTAGAGTTTTATGTGCCTTTTCTGGGGGCTTTAAGAGTAATTTTCAAAAATAACTACTTGGGTACCCTGTGGTTTTTGCCTCAAATAAAGAATGCGGCCGTACGGTCAAACACCTTCAGTCGAGAAATGCGAGCAACCTGATTTGAAACACCCTCGGGCTATGCTTCAAAAAGGTATATGTCTCACACATTCCCCGAGGGGGAGAGGGTTTGGTCTACTGGCCCCCACGGACTATAACGACTTGGAAACCCTGTGGTTTTTGCCTCAGATAAAGAATGCGGCCGTACGGCCAAACGCCTCCACTTGAGAAGTACGAACAACCTGATTTGAAACACCCTCAGGCTATGCTTCAAAACGAAATATGTCACAAAAATTCCCCGAGGGGTGGGGAGGGTTTTGTCTTCTGGCCCACGGACTATGTGTTTCCGTATCATTTTACTGCCTTTACAGGGAACCCAACTTGAAATGTTTGGAGAAACGCTTGGAATAGCGTTGCACTGTTTTTCCATATCATTTTAGTGCCTTTACAGGGAACCCAACTTGAAATGTTTGGAGAAACGCTTGGAATGGCGTTGTACTGTTTTTCTATATCATTTTAGTGCCTTTACAGGGAACCCAACTTGAAATGTTTGGAGAAACGCTTGGAATAGCGTTGTACTGTTTTTCCATATCATTTTAGTGCCTTTACAGGGAACCAAACGAGGAATGTTTGGAGAAACGCTTGGAATAGCGTTGTACTGTTTTTCCATATCATTTTAGTACCTTTAAAAATTGCCACAAATTGAGAATAGAAACTGGAAGATATTCAATACCAAAAACTCCAGAAAATTTAAGGATATGCACTTACTGCAATTCAGATTCTGTTGAAAATGGAATACATTTCCTTTTTCACTGTGACTTATACGCTAATCTCAGAAGTACCTTCTATGATGAAATAGATAAAAGAAATAGACACTTCAAAAACTTAGATAATACATGCAAAAGTATGTTTCTGTTTAACAGTGTTGATCCTTTTATTTGTAGAGCAACGGCTGCTTTTATATTTAATGCAATGAATAAGAGAAATGAAGATATGTTTTAAAACTACACATAAGAAATAATTCCATATAATACACAATACTGTTACTTCCTCTATTTATTTTATTTGTAATTAACCTTGATACAGTAATGTACAATGAACTTCTTTTTGTAATTTTTATTATCTGGTAATACCATGTATAGAAATGGGAATACCTGAATAAATTGTTGTTGTTGTTGTTGTTGTTGTTGTTGCCTTTACAGGGAACCAAACGAGGAATGTTTGGAGAAACGCTTGGAGTAGCGTTGTACTGTTTTTCATATCATTTTAGTGTCTTTACAGGGAACCAAACGAGAAATGTTTGAAGAAACGCTTGGAGTAGCGTTGTAGGCTGTTTTTCCATATCATTTTAGTGCCTTTACAGAGAACCCAACGAGGAATGTTTGGAGAAACGCTTGGAATGGCGTTGTACTGTGTTTCCGTATCATTTTAGTGCCTTTACAGGGAATCCAACTTGAAATGTTTGGAGAAACGCTTGGAATGGCGTTGTACTGTTTTTCCATATCATTTTAGTGCCTTTACAGGGAACCCAACGAGGAATGTTTGGAGAAACGCTTGGAATGGCGTTGTACTGTTTCTTCATATCATTTTAGTGCCTTTACAGGGAACCCAACTTGAAATGTTTGGAGAAACGCTTGTAATGGCGCTGTACTGTGTTTTCATATCATTTTAGTGCCTTTACAGGGAACCCAACCTGAAATGTTTGGAGAAACGCTTGGAATGGCGTTGTACTGTTTTTCCATATCATTTTAGTGCCTTTACAGAGAACCCAACTTGAAATGTTTGGAGAAACGCTTGGAATAGCGTTGTACTGTTTTCCATATCATTTTAGTGCCTTTTGAAGGAAAATCAGTGTGAAAGCTAATACAATTCTAAAGAGCTTTTCGGTTCTTTTAGATGAATATTTCAGCGGTACAAGATTTTAGGGGAAAGAAACTCATCCCCATAATTTACTAGCTGTTTTCAGGCTTTTCGAAAATCCTCACTGACGTTATTCAGTCGTACTAATCTTCCTCCATCTTACGAAAGTTTGAGGCGACATTTCACTTATAAATAAATAGTTTTTAATCTAATTTATTACGAATTTTTAAGATGACTGCGGCCTTCCGAACAACTTTCCACCGAAACGATACATCATTCATCCATGAAAGACAATTCGACTACTTATTTTATTACTTCAATGTAATTTTCACTGAACCCGGCGGGAACAGTGAAATATTGAGGGATTTGACCTGGCATGATGGACAAACCTTTTCAATTATAAACTTGTGCCTTTTGAATGCTTTCCTGGAACTGTGAACTTCAACGATAAAGTCCGCCTGCAAGAATAATTAAATTAAAAAATGATTTTTATGATTCGAATTCCAATACGTTGATAGATATAGATATTGATTGTTCTTTCAATAGTATTTTTAAAAACTTAGAATTTGACATAGCATGATAGACATATTTTTTCATGAATAAACCTGTGCCTTTGAAATGCTTTCCTGGGACTGTAAACTTCAACGACAAAGTCCTGCAACAATAGATGATTTTTATGAACTCGGTAGGCTAGATATGAATTAAAACTGCATGATCTGACTAAACTACTAGGCGACTACAAGGAATTAGTAGGAACAAGTCGAGAGACATCACTCGTCCACGGAAGACAGTTCGACTATTTCTGCTTTGTTCTTTCCGCACTAGTACTGAATCGGGAACAGTTAAATATTGAGGGATTTGACCTAACATTTGACCTGAAAAAAAAAACATGATAGACATACCTTTCTAAGAATAAACTTATGCCTTTTAAATGCTTTCCTGGGACTGTAAACTTCAACGAGAAATTCCAGCAAGAACGAATGACTTTTGCGAACTCCAGTTCATATAATTATGAATTAATAACCTTGAGGGGATATCATGAATTACACAATAAGAAGCCTTAAAACGTGTTTTCGAACTATCCCATTTTGACCTGTACCGCCACGCAAGCAATTTGAACAGTGAAATATTGACGGATTTGACCTAGCACGATTAACATACCTTTCCAAGAATAAACCTTTAGGGAAAGGAATCCTATCCTCCGAATTAACTAGCTGCTTTCTTGCTGGGTCTCCGAACAAATATAATTCTTGTCACTGCCGGTTGTTATTCAGCGGCACGACAAAAAATATTCACTTATCTGACTGGCTGAAAAACAAATTTAATGAGACGAGTGAATAAAATAACATTGACTTTGACTCTCTGGCAGGCTACCTCTCTCTTTAAGGCCGGAATAAAACCAAGCAACTTACCTCCTGCTGAAAAACAAGCGTTACTTAACCTGACGAGACGAAATGATATCGTCATAAAACCGGCAGACAAAGGCGGTGCAGTTGTTGTATGGTCGCGCCCCTTATACATTGCCGAAGCAAACCGTCAACTATCTGATGACAGATTTTACGAACGTCTTGATCGTGACCCTATCAAGGAGCATCAACAACTTATAAAATCAACCGTCAACGGAATGATGCAAGCCAACGAACTCCCGCCATCAGCTAAGAATCTAGTTGTACAAACTCCAAGGACCTCTAGATTCTATCTCCTTCCGAAGATCCACAAGGAGAACAACCCTGGGAGACCAATTGTCTCGGCATGTAGCTGCCCCACTGAAAATATTGCATCCTACTTGGACCAGATTATGTCTCCTCTAGTCCGTAATCTTAACACTTTCATTAAGGATACCAACCACGCGCTCCAGATCTTTAACGGTTTTCAATTCCACAACGCTGACGACGGCCAACGCTTCCTCTATACCATGGACATCAAATCTCTATACACCGTGATCCCACACCACAGTGGCCTGGAAGCGTTGACCTACTTTCTAGACAAACGCACCGTTCTCGATCCACCTACAGCCACACTTACACGCCTTGCTGAACTTGTGCTTACCCTAAATGCCTTCACTTTCAATGGCGAATTTTACCATCAAACAGGGGGAGTCGCCATGGGCAGTAAGATGGGCCCTAACTATGCGTGCCTTTTCGTGGGATATGTCGAAGACCAAATCATGCGACAATACACCGGCTTCATACCTCAACTCCACAAGCGATACATTGATGATATCGTAGGGGTCGCGAATTGCAACCGCGTTCAACTGGAAGAATACATTGATTTTGTTTCCAACTTTCACCCTGCACTTCAATTCACACATTCTATCTCTGAAACCGAACTGCCTTTCCTTGATATCAATTTACGCATTTCTGGCAATCGAATCTCTACTTCCATCTACTACAAGCCCACAGATACCCACAGTTATCTTCACCACCAGTCATCACATCCTCGACACTGCAAAGAAAGCCTACCTCACAGTCAGCTCTTACGCCTTCGACGCCTCTGCTCTGACGACGCCGACTTTCTAGCAAGAGCACACGAAATGGCCTCTTTCTTTGAAAGGCGTGGTTACAATGCACACACTCTCCAACATGATCTTGAGGAAATCCGACATGTCACACAGACCGACGCCCTCAAACGGAACACCTTGGCGGATGAAAAGGAGAGCAGGATTCCTTTGGTTCTTACTTACCATCCTCTGAACAACAGAATCAAACGGATTTTGCTCGACAACTTCAGCATCATATCGAACGACCCTGAAACCAAGGAAATATTTCCTCAGCCACCAATGATCGCTTATCGCCGAGATCAAAACCTACGAAACGTCTTGGTCCACACGTCCGACACAAATCAAGCTACTTCGCCCGCAGGTTCTGCTCCTTGTCGACACCCCCGCTGCCGTACCTGTAACCACATCTCAAATGACACTACTCTACTAGCTCCAAAAAGGTCCTTCATCATCAGAGAGTCCTTTACCTGTCTGTCATCTGGCCTTATATACTGCATCTCCTGCCGTCGCTGCCCTGCCATTTACATCGGCGAAACTGGGCGCACTCTTAGGGAACGATTTGGCGAACATCTCAGGAGTATTACCAAGAGTGCACCTGGTTTTCCAGTCGCAGAGCACTTCAGTTCCAATGGACACTCTGCGGATGACGTGCAGGTTTGCGGCGTCAAGCTCTGCGGCGGAAACAAGCAAAGGAAACGGCAGGAGATGCGTCTTATTTTCCAACTTGGTACCTGTCAACCGCACGGCCTAAATACTAACTTTCGTTTCTTCTGAAGGTCGCGCGCGCGCATGCAAGAAACAATCATTTAAACTTTAGATGTCGTGGCGTATTTCTCAACGAACATATTTCCACTGAAGAAGGGCAAAGCCCGAAACGTTTGGAACTTATTCAAAAACTTTGGCACTTTAAAATAACATTTAAAAACGTTTTTTCATGAAATCCAAGTGCCACGCAGCCACCGAACTTATTTTTGTAGTACCTCTCTAGCATTCTATTCTGTTGAGTTGAGGATGTATATTTTTTTGTTTAGTTATTTGATTTCTTGTGAGAATTCTCGTTTTCTTTGTGAACCTTCAGCCATATAATAAATACCTGTTATTATTATGTCATGTTAATTATCAGTTATTGGGCGAGGTTGAGCAAAATATCGTGATTTGTCAGCTAGTGACGGGCAGATCAATTATTTACCAAAGCCGAAGGCTGAAGCTAATAATTGATCATGATCTGCGGAGACACTGATTGCCGAGTTCAATGATTGTTTTATCATTCGGTCACCGAGTTTGTTTCATGCTTTCTTGGTATTATCGCTGTCTTTTTTTTTGTTCGATTAGACAATTAAGATCGCTCTCAGATATTTCTGGAAATCGGGATGCAATATAGAGGACGGAAGAAGAACAATTATTCGCAGCAAAACAACTTTGCACCGTTGTGCGCGTGAGCAGAAATATTCGTAGACACTGAGTTATTCGCAGGTCACGTGGTGGGCTCTCGGCCCCCTGATCTCAAAGTCAAAATCTGGTAAGATATTAAGCCTTATCGGACGAATGGGGTCGGATTCGACCCTAAAGTCGATGTACTGCTTTCCCCTCCCCTCCCTACATAAGCGCACATTGCTCTTGTGAAGCTGCAATCAAGCAAGCATTGTGTAGGTTGTGTAGATACTTCATCCTCGATTCTCTGCTCTCGCAGGCTTGTTTACATTTAAGAATTGCACTTTAAGACAATGGCGACGCATTATTTGGATGAAAAGGATGTTTTAAAGCTTGAAGCAACGAGAGTGAGTGATGTAGAACACGACCGAAAGATAGGAAGATATTCGTTCATCCAGTGACGCAGCCATACAGACTGCATCGTAAGGGGAGTGGGCTGGGTGAGTTGGGTTGGAGGGTGGGGTTGGGTGGTAATGGAAATCCATCGACACTGCTGTAAAAAGCACCTTAAAATTTTTAGTCTGTTCAAAGATCTATTTTCTCAAGAGATCATCGAGCGCGTGAATGAAAATAAAACCCGGCGGGAGATTTATTGACCGCAGACGTAACAGGGTCGGGGATGGGACGGGACAGGAGCCCATTACCCGGAGCGTGCAACTACCACAAATTCGTGCAACAGCGTTTTTACAAGTAGGTTTATTTTTAACTGGCTCGTCGCTCTGCGACGAGTCAGTTCTTAAAATACCCTTTTTTTTTTTTTAACTGGCTCGTCGCGCTGCGACGAGTCAGTTCTTAAAATACCTTTTTTTTTTTTTTCTGTCGTGTCACCTGCCCCGGGAATCGCTTTTGCTGCGGCCAACGCCGTACCTAGTTTACTTCCGGTTTCCAGAAATGACGTAACCTGTGATGTCATCAAAACGACGTCACGGCAGCGTCATGCTGTCACGCCGTAACGCCGCGAACCCCAACCCACACTACAGTAACCTTTACCTTCAAGTCAACCTTATATTAGGCAAAGACGAATCGGTGGCTTACTTGTGGTAGCGTTTTCTTATAAAAGCAATTTGAAATAGAAACGTGATGTACATAGATGCGTATTACGTGTAAGAGATAATTCTTGGGAACATGCGGGTTCTCATTGTCTTGTTGCTTTAGAAAAATTGCTGCTTTTGTTATGATACATTAAAATATATGACAAATGTTTCTTACGCGTGCGCATGTTTATCACGCAAAAGGAAGATCTTGTTGGGGGGAGGGGTGCGTGACTCGTTCCAGACCTTCCTCTGCTCGATTGATGGTGCAAGAGTTTATACAAACGAGTTGCTTTATACTTTCGTTGATCGTTATAAAAGCAAGCGATATCGTTCGTTTGCTGTTGTAAAACAAAACGATACTGTAACAAGACTCGGCTGTTGGATTTGTGAGACATCGATGGTTAGTTTGATGCATCTGCTGTGACATTCATCGATCGCTTCACTTTGACAAATTTTGGTTAGATATTCTGCAAGGTAAGCGCTTGTCTGCAGCCGTTGTGAGTTTCAAACTACAACCATATGTTTTCCACATTTCTTTTCGTTTTAGGAGACGTCTAGAAGGAAGTCACGATCATTTAAGGGAAATGGCTTTGCTTTGCGATTGATATCCTTTGTATATCGCTATCGTGTGTGATTTTGCGTGTTTTCATAAGTAGTATAGCGAAGAGTATAACCAATAATTAAGCAACTATAGTTCAAATATTTACCGTTCTAAGTTTGAAGCCACGAATCTTTCAGTTTATTTTGCGTGGTCCGGATCCGGGGTCAAAACAACTTTCAGAACTTTTCGTTTTGCTGGAACTATTTCCGTCATAATCATAATAAATTTTTGATGAAACTTATAAATTTAATCAAAGTTAACGACAGAAGTGATAATTTAGGAGGAGAGAAACAAATTTATCCCTTTGAAATATATTATTTCAGTTGAGGTAAAAATGTTGCAATTTGCATAATGTCAAAAGTAATTTGAAACCTTTCCAGTAACGCATATTAAACGCAGAGATTCCATAAAACATCTCGCAATCAGACACACGAAAATATATCTAGTTTTTATTCCTCTGTATCCGAAACACAGAAAAGAAAATTAAATGAAAAAGTGATCGCTTTAAGGTTCGCCCGAGAAACATTCACTAGCACCAGCGAAACTCGCAAGACACGTGCATTGTTTACATCTTCTCCGACGGCGGTGAATTTTCAGTTGGCTGTTCTGTTCCTTCAACTTCACGAAATAAACATTCATGAAAGGCAAAAATCCGAAAGAAGTGAAATTAATTGGGATTCCTTGTAGTAGGTGGTTTCAAGGATTTTAAAGCGAAAAAAATATACAAAGTTCTAAACTTATGTTTTTGCTAACAGTACAGAGCCGATCAGAGAAAAAATATAGACTTGAAATAATTGTAGCCTGCAAAGGGATGGACAATTTTATATTTGTCGACGGGGAGGGGGGGGGGGGGGGGGGGGGGGGTGGGGGGGGGGGGTGGGGGGGGCGGTGGTAGCGAGCGTGTTGAGCAATTTTTCTGATGATTTTTTGTTCCGTCTTGATGTTGTACAATAATTTTTTTTTTTCGGGATTGTTCCATACCCTTTTTCCTTTAGCTTGCTGTGCATTCCTTTTTTTTCTTTACTTTTGCTGTGCAGGAATTTTTTTTTTGGTAATTGCCCCATCACCGATTCTCCAAAATGCCTGTGTTTAAACAATCCTGATTCCTTGTAGTAGGTGGTTTCAAGGATTTTAAAGCGAAAAAAATATACAAAGTTCTAAACTTATGTTTTTTCTAACAGTACCGAGCCGATCAGAGAAAAAATATAGACCTGAAACTGTAGCCTACTAAAGGGGGTGTGGGGTGGGGGCAGGTGGCGGTGTTGCCGGGGCAATTTTTCTGATCATGAATTTTTTTTCCGTCTTGATGTTGTGCAAGAATTTTTTTCGGGATTGCTCCATACCTTTTTTTCCTTTCGCTCGCTGTGCATTATTTTTTTTTCTTTACTTTTTCTGTACAGGAATTTGTTTTTAGTAATTACCCAGCCCCCAACCCCCCCCCCCCCCCCCCCCCCCCCCCCCGTCTTAACAATAAAATGGTCCGTCCCTAAGGAGTGCTTGAAGCGGGCTGTGGAATGTAAATGTGGACTGGACTGTGCATATTGATAGATTCTAGATTGTATATTGTGGCTTGCTAATATAAAACTCTAGAGTGAAAACCGGGTGGAAACTGAGGCCAAACGAGCCAGTTTCGAAGCCCATCGGGCTCCTTGTTTCTGTCGTGTCACCTGCCACGGGAATCGATTTTGCTGCGGCCAACACCGTACCTAGGTTACTTCCGGTTTTCCGAAATCAGTGATGTCATCTAAAAGACAATTTTTGGACCCCACGCGCGAGGCAAAGGGAAATTCCCGCATGTGGCAAATGCTTTTCTGAGCTTATAATACATCCTCCCGCTACCACAGTTTAACTAGTTGAATATGAGGATATTATGTCAGTTTTCAGTCGGTTCACAAGGCGAACTGTATACCATAGGAAAAGGAATTTGTAAACAACCTCGTTCGGCTACGGTTCACACGGTTCACACGGTTCACATAATTAAAAAAATATGTATGATATTAATTATTTAATATATTGCGTGAACCGTTGTGAACCGTTAAATTTTCATTCTCAGTCTTTGTGAACCGTATGAAATCAAACTTGACTTCGCTGTAAACCGTATAGATGTTAGTTATTTAGGCATTTTAAAAGGCTCTGTGCTTTCACGCACTAAGTATTTTTAGAACTGCGATATAACGCTGATATTATTGTCACGCAATGCGCGATGTACAGTTGTCGCGCACGAATACACCTCATAATTGATTAGCTCTAACTGCTGGATTTCGCTTTTTTACGCTTTTTCACAAAGTGATTAAACATGTACAATGTCTTCCGAAAAAATTATTTGGATCCCATTTTTTATCGCGGAGTTATAGTAATCCAAAATCATAGACAATCTCGGACAGAACTCGTTGAGACAGTAGTGTTTCCGCGCGCAAGACAACCTTTAGTGTAATATCCTGTCAAAAATCACATTTATCGAAGCCCTCCTCTCCCTCCTCCGTTCAATGTTGCTTTAGAAGGGTTGCTCAGAGACCAAGGACACTTTTTGAGTATGTACAACATTGTTTGGGGGGGGGGGGGGGATAGGGGGAGGTAGATATGATAATTCCTTTTAGATAGATAGATAGATAGATAGATAGATAGATAGATAGATAGATAGATAGATAGATAGATAGATAGATAGATAGATAGATAGATAGATAGATAGATAGATAGATAGATAGATAGATAGATAGATAGATAGATAGATAGATAATCTTTATTTAAACTCGGTAAAAATTCGTCAGCTAAAAATCATTATAATACTAACACAAAGCAATAAACTAATATTAAAAAAAATATATCTATATATGAAGAATTTAATAAATAATAAAAAGCTGCTTTCCACGAATGCCGTGCCTTATAGTTCCTCTTTGAGAAGTCGTTTAAATTGCCCAAGGGACTCAGCTTTCCTTACATTATGAGAAAGGCTGTTCCAGAGCATGGCGCCACTATAACTGAAACTATTTTTATAATAGTTTGTGCGCGGCAATGGAACATTAAGTTTATCCTCAGAGTCCCTTAGGTTGTAACTAATTTCTCGCTTCTCAAATTTAGAACTTAGATAGTTTGGAGCCAACCCGTGTAGAGACCTATAAACCATCGTAGCTCTTTGAATTTGTTGCTGGCAAGCAAGATTTTTCCATCCTAGGAGTTCTAATAGATTACCAGCATCTACGTCATAGTCTAAATAGGTCAAAACACGGGCTGCTCTGTTTTTTAAATGCTAAGAAATGCTCACAATTTGTCTATAGACTGTTTTATGTTTTTTTAAGGTTGTTATTAATTCTTAATAAATACTTTTTTAGGTGCAACTTGAAAATCAGGTTTAAGCTTGTTAATAACAACCTTAAAAAACCTTAAAATACCCTTTTTAACTGGCTCGTCGCTCTGCGACGAGTCAGTTCTTAAAATACCCTCTTTTTTTTTTTTTTTTTTTAACTGGCTCGTCGCTCGCGACGAGTCAGTTCTTAAAATACCCTTTTTTTTTTTTTCTGTCGTGTCACCTGCCCCGGGAATCGATTTTGCTGCGGCTAACACCGTACCTAGTTTACTTCCGGTTTTCAGAAATCAGTGATGTCATCGAAACGACAATTTACAATTGAAATATTTACCGTTCTAATTTCGACGAAATTGTTAAACATTAAATCGCTGTGATTTCAGAATGTGTTCTATTTCTAGTAAAAGGAAAGCGGGTTGAACTTTTCTAACCAAATCAATTGTCAAACAGTTGAGTTTAGAAAGCACGTCCCGGCAAGTCAGCTGATGAGTAAACAATTCTTAAGCATTACGCCATGGAGTCACGTTGAAATTCCGAACATCTCGAATTTATGTCACGCTATGGTCGCGATCGATCATGTTGATATTGTTAATTTATTAGAAATCCTATCATCGATTCTCCAAAATGCCTGTGTCTGAACGATCCTGATTCCTTGTAGTAGGTGGTTTCAAGGATTTTACATTGTAAAGCGAAAAAAATATACAAAGTTCTAAACTTATGTTTTTGCTAACAGTACAGAGCCGATCAGAGAAAAAATATAGACCTGAAATAATTGTAGCCTGCAAAGGGATGGACAATTTTATATTTGTCGGCGGGGAGGGGGGGGGGGGGGGGGGTGGGGGGGGGGGGGGGGGGGGGGGGGGGGGTAGTAGCGAGCGTGTTGGGCAATTTTTCTTATAATTTTTTTTTTTCCGTCTTGATGTTGTACAATAATTTTTTTTCGGGATTGTTCCATACCCTTTTTCTTTTAGCTTGCTGTGCATTACTTTTTTTCTTTACTCTTGCTGTGCAGCAATTTTTTTTTGGTAATTGCCGAACTCCCCATCCACCCCCCCCCCCCCCCCCACCCCCCCCCCCCCCCCCCCACCCCGCCTCCCCGCCCTTAACAATAAAATAGTCCGTCCTTAAGGAGTGCTTGAAGCGGGCTGTGGAATGTAAATGTGGACTGGACTGTGCATATTGATAGATTCTAGATTGTATATTGTGGCTTGCTAATATAAAACTCTAAAGTGAAAACCGGGTGGAAACTGAGGCCAAACGAGCCAGTTTCGAAGCCCATCGGGCTCCTTGTTTCTGTCGTGTCACCTGCCCCGGGAATCGCTTTTGCTGCGGCCAACACCGAACCTAGTTTACTTCCGGTTTTCAGAAATGGCGTAATCAGTGATGTCAGCAACTATAATTCAAATATTTACCGTTCTAATTTCGACGGAATTGTTAAAAATTAAATCTCTGTGATTTTCGGATGTGATCTATTTCTGGTAGAAGGAAAGCGGGTTGAAGTTTTCTAACCAAATCAATTGTCAAACAGTCGAGTTTAGATCGAATAAATCGTTGAATACAACACGTCCCGGCACGTCACAGAACTGCTGAGTAAACAATTCTCAAGCATTACTCCGTGGAGTCACGTTCAAATTCCACACATCTCGTATTCATGTCACGCTATTTGATCGATCGTGTTGATATTGTTAATTTATTCGGCACACCATCACCGATTCTCCAAAATGCTTGTGTTTAAACAATCCTGATTCCTTGTAGTAGGTGGTTTCAAGGATTTTAAAGCGACAAAAATATACAAAATTCTAAACTTATGTTTTTTCTAACAGTACCGAGCCGATCAGAGAAAAAAATATAGACCTGAAACTGTAGCCTACTAAAGGGAGGTGTGGGGTGGGGAGTGGGGGCAGGTGGCGGTGTTGGGCAATTTTTCTGATCATGAATTTTTTTTCCGTCTTGATGTTGTGCAAGAATTTTTTTCGGGATTGCTCCATACCTTTTTTCCTTTCGCTCGCTGTGCATTATTTTTGTTCTTTACTTTTTGTTTTTAGTAATTGCCCACCCCCCCCCCCCCCCCCCCCCCCCCTCTTAACAACTAGTAATAATCAGAGATTAAGAGTGCGTTCGACATGTTCGTTAAAAGCTGAATTGAAAGAAGCAGTATACATGTCGATTCAAACCATGCTAAATGTTTTTGTTCACCGCCACTTGAGAGTGCAAGAGACTCGCAAACATTTTGCGGTGACAAGGAAGAAACAGCGTGACATTTGCGTTACTTTTTGTTGACATTTACATACAGTACATGCAAATATTTCAAGCGAATAACATTGAATATTTGACAAACAGCAGCACAGATGTAATTAAGATGATGTGATTCAAACATAAGCTTACACGATAAACAATAAAACTAAACAAAATCATAAAGAAATCGAATGTTATTTAGTAAAATAGAAATGATAAGATAAGCAAACAAAGGAACACCGTGATGCAGCCAACCATTATTTCACTTGCCCGTATGACAAAGACCGATGAATTGTGTAGAGATCGACGCGGATCGACAGCGTTCGTAAACAGACCCTGAAATGTCCGTGGTTGATTTTGCCGTCAAACCTCTACCAGGCTTCATTTCACTTGCTATGTGATAAAAATCGGTCAATTCTCAACTTTTTTCCGGCCGTTGAAAAGCGTAAAGTTGCTTTTATGCGCCGCAGATTAATAAGCGAAGCGAAAGCGTCCTTCTCCGATCGGCAGCAAACTCTAATGACAACGAGGCCAAAGTAGATACCAGTTCCCGCCCGTGAATTTGCCCCTGAAAAACACAAAAGAATCTTCGGGGGGGTGGGGGGGGGGGGGCTAATCGGATGAACAAGCATGAGAAAAAATCTCGATTTTTTCCGCTAGGAAATTGCACAGGACACCCAACACATGATACAGGACATTCAACACGAAATTAGGATCGCGTTCGCAGACGAACGCAATAAAATGGTCCGTCCCTAAGGAGTGCTTGAAGCGGGCTGTGGAATGTAAATGTGGACTGGACTGTGCATGATTGTATATTGTGGCTTGCTAATATAAAACTCTAAAGTGAAAACCGGATGGAAACTGAGGCCAAACGAGCCAGTTTCGAAGCCTATCGGGCTCCTTGTTAGATAAGCCTTTCCCGCGAATTGGTTTCGGAAAGCCAATCACAAGCAATTACATAATTAATAACTATTCACATGTTCACATTCCTGTGTGGCGAATGTCTGATTTCCAGTCGTTATGTGAATATGTGAATGTTATTAATTATGCAATTGCTTGTGATTGGTTTTCCGAAACCAATTCACGGGAAAGGCTTATCTAAAAATAAACCTACTTGTAAAAACGCCGTTTCACAGGCGCAGTATGGAAGTTGCACGCTCCAGGCATGAACTATGCTCCGGGATTATGGGCTCCTGGACGGGATGGTTAAACGCGCGTGCTCGCTGCGGCTGATCTTTCTAAAAACAGACAGTCGTCTGTGGACATACTATAAAATTAGTGAAATGAGCAATAAGGGAGTTTTGTGGCATATATTGAACTTTATTGACGTTATTAGTAGCGTCCTAGTATGGACTAGTATAAAGGGACTATAAACGAAAAGTATGAAGTCTAATGAAACATGTGTTCTTACCAAGAGGTGTAAAGTGGAACTTCTTTAAAAGTACGTAATACAGTCACCAAAGGTACAGAACTAAGTGCCTGTACTGTGGCAATTTTTTTCCTTGAGTAAACCCCATATTAGTCGTTTTAAAATCCTGAATCCACCCCGTGATCATTGGGGTCTTTGGAATCACGTAATGTTTAACTTAAATGTCCATGATCGCATGCTAAGGTAATGTCCACAACTAAGTAGTACTAAGGAGTAATTTTATTTTATAGTACTTTATAATCGTCTTGAAAAAAGGAAAATGGTACAAGACAATAAAATACAATAGAGCAGTTTTCAATTGACTGTCGAAAGTAATTACACAATTGCTTTGGTTTTGCATTGCTACGCTTTGTGATTGGCTAAAAAATCTCGCGCCACTTTCTCGACCAATCAGAAGTAAAACCAAAACCAATCGTGACTTGCTCGCACGCGTTTTCCCGCGCTTGGCGCCCGCGACATGTAATTGCTTCGAGCTCTGATTGGTTCATTGGATTGTTTACGACTGCTGTGATTGGTCAGAGTAATTACTTTGGTTTTGGTTTTACGACACTCAATTGAAAACTGCTCTATAATATAATTTACAAATATAGTTAAGACCAAAATTAAGTCGATTTATAACGCTAAATTTGATAATTTTGGTCCATTTAAGAAAACGACGGAAGGCGGGAGAAAAGAGTACGGGAGGCGGGACAGAAGGGGGCGGGAAGCGAGGAGTTCTTATTCCCCTCCCCCCCCCCCCCCCCCCCCCCCCACTTTTAGGGTTTCCGTGATAACAAGGTGTCCGTAATAGCGGGGTGTCCGTAATAGTAGGGTGTCCGTAATAGCAGGGTGTCCATAATAGCAGGGTGTCCGTAATAGCAGGGTGTCCGTAATAGTCGGGTGTCCGTAACAGCAGGGTGTCCGTAAGAGCCGGGTGTTCCCTAATAGCAGGGTGTCCGTAAAAAATACAGCAGGGTGTCCGTGATAGCCGGGTGTCCGTAACAGCAGGGTGTTCGTAATAGCTGCGTCTCCGTAAAAATTAGTTATCCGTACTAGCAGGGTGATCTCTAATAAAAAAACTATAATAACGGCAAAACCACAGCGACAAACCAATGAAGAGTGCCGGATCTATCGTAGACCTGGATCACTAAAAATCTTGAAATAGCATAGGTAAAAACGGCAAACTGATCCTTACGGCAAGGGTGTCAATCCTACTCTTATCAATCCTACTCCTGTTTCAATACATTTTAACCAACCTGGCCACTCTATCAACGACATCCTCCTCATTCCCTTGGAACTCATCCACAACAACCGCGACTCAGTTAAGGCCCGTTTACACAGGCGATTGTTTGTGCAATTTTTGTCGCACTTGTCGATGCAATTTTTGTCGCGCGCAAGTTGCATCTTCAAATCGCATGTGTAAACGGGCGGCGATTTGGGCGCGATTTGTCGCGCGATGTCGAACATGTTCGAAACCTGATGTAACTTGGCGACGATTTTTGGTAAATCACAGCAAATCAAAGCAGCAGTTTATACACTTGCGACAAAAGTTGCATTAGAAAGCGCGACAAAAATCGTGTGTAAAAATGTGTAAACGGGCCTTTAGAAAGGCACGCGAGGCCCATCTTATAGATAGAGCGACGACTCTTGATCCTCATGGTATAAATAGACGTGATAAACTTAATAAGAGATATCTAGCTTCCTTCTTACCAATCATTTTCTGTTATTCTGTTATGTCATATTTCAAAAGTTTTATATGTAACGGTCCCGTCCTTTTATCTGTACTCAGTTTTGATTTTTAGGCCCCGTGGAAGGTTTGTTTTGCAAACCGAAATATCGGGCAAATATATTCAACTATTTTATTTTTATTTTACTTCTGTCTCGATCTCTTCTCCTTGCCGTAAGGATCAGTTTGCCGTTTTTACCAGGGTATCCGCAAGGCGGGCGTTGACTGTATATAAACGAAGGCTTTTTCAATGAAAGTGTTTGCAAGGCGTGACTTTAATGTATAGGAAATTTTCTTGATCCACAATATAGTATTAATTATGATTAATTGTCATGATTAATTATGATTGTTACAATCTCGTGTGGAATTATCGTGCTATCGACACAACATCCTAGTACACTGGACAAAACAATTTAGGATTAGGTTAAATGATGCTTTACGTACTGAATTCCTTTAAAAACGGAAAGAAAACGGCCGAAAAGAAAATTTCACACATGGAGAATTTTGAAAATATCGTAGTGTTGACGTTCAAATCATAAATCAAAGGCTCCTATGAGCCAACTTGTGAATATGAAACGCTCTCACGAAAAATTCGTAGCGGCAAGACTTTGTAACATATTTTAGCTTATATATGCTATTTAAAAAAAATTCGTAGCGGCAACACGTTGTTACATACATTTTAGCTTATGTTATTTACGGTGTTGAGAAAATCAAATTCACAAACTTAACTCTGGAATCAAAAGTGTATAGAATTTGTAAATAAACGCTAGCTTTTAAACTTGACCCTTGTCAAACAACGTGTCGGCCGCGTATTTTCCCGCCTTTTTCTTGGTCTTAACGTAAATATTACGGAATTTCAAAAATTCCCATGTGCGAAATATTGGTTTTATTTGCGCTTTTTATGAAATTTAGGTAAAGCATTTAACAATTATTATCGTTTACCCTATTCTTAATTGTTTTGTCCGGGAAACTATAGTCCTAAATGATCGGTACTGTGAAAAAAACGGTTAAAAACGCTTGAAGCTTAATTATGTAAAGTTATACTGATTTTTTGCAGTTGTATTATGTACAAAATCGTCCTAAATTGTGGTTTAAAACGCTTTATGAAAACGAGGAATCCGATTGGCTCAAGCTTCGATGACGTACTGGTCTCCCTCCTTGTAGATATTGAGATTTTTCAGTGTGGGCACAGTAATCGTTTCTGGCTCTTTGTTCTGGAAAATATAAAAATGAGAACAACTTTTTGAACTAAGGGTTAAGTTAAAGTGCACCTAACCCCAATTTTGTTTTGCTTAATCAACTCTATGTACGCTGAAAAGTTTAATAATCAAATATTTCTTGTTTTTAACGTCGCGTTAGTGAGTTATAGAGATTTGAATTTACAAAATGCTAATTAGATGACGTAAACTTGGGATTTTATCATTATTTCTACGTCAATTAACAATACGCATTTACTTGGAGGTAAAAACAAGTAGTTGTATAATAAATGATTCCCGAATTTACGTCATCTTATTAGCATTTTGTAAATTCAAATCTCTATAACTCAATAACGCGACATTAAAAACAAGAAATATTTAACTATTCAACTTTTCAACGTAGATAGAATTGATTAAGCAAAAAAAAAAAAATTGGGGTTAGGTGGGCGGGACTCGACATAAAATTCCCTCAGAACACCGCGAGGTAATTATCAAGTCATTCCTCAAAGAAGAGAACTAACCATAACCATAGTTGACCGATATTTTCAAGATACAACAGAAGAACTTGAAAAAAAGTAGCCCTTTTTTTTCAAGTTGGTATCCATTGATTTCCATCCGGAACCAAATTAAAGACACCTATTTATAGTTTCACTGCGCAAGTTTAGTATTGAGAAAGATGTGATGTTCATCGTGTCACGAGCGTGGGAAAGAAAATAAAACTGAGTCCCCGACAGGATTCAAACCTATGACCTTCCGTAAACCGGTCGGATGCTATAACCACTGAGCTACGAGAGACTCGTGACGAGCTATAGGCCATGTACAGCTGCATGTACTAGGTTCTCTATGATACGCGTCCTGCTAACTGATCAGTGATGCCGAAAGCGTCATGTGAGTATTGATAAAAAAACTTAAGCATTATTGTTAGGATTCCATTGATACAAATGCGTTTTTATATCAAAGTGATACTGTAAAATAGGTCAGCGACATTTCCCTCTAAGGGCACGTTTTAGAGACAAAGTCTGAAGCCCACTGAGCTAACATGTATATCTTATTTCTAGCATTTTTGAACAAGGAGAATCATTGGCTAACATTTAAACCTTTTAAAAATCGCCGCTAATTCTTTAATGCTTTCTGGAAAAGCGTATAATAATAAAAGGAATACCGTGCCTAAAAGAAGACTGATGATAGGTGGTAGCAGTTTGGCATACTTTGGCATAGCCGCGAAATTGCCCCTATATTTTTAAAAGCCGTCGCCTGCTACGCAGGCTGACGTTGGCCTGACAGGTAATAGGCCTTTATCACGCCCTGTCATTTTGTATAAAAACAAAGCATTTTATTCTCCGGGGAGTCAACATGGCCGCCGCGTGAGAGTGTTTTCACTCACGTGACCGGCGGCCATATTGGAGTGCTGAAACAGTAGGAAATGTTTGAATAAGAATAAAGCTAAAGTCCCATAGGATTCGTTTAGAATACCAATACGGCCGCCATTTCATAGTTTTGGGACACCAATATGTCCGCCGTGACGTCACGTGCAAACGCCCTATATTAGTAATCTCGTTTCCATTGTCTCCCGGAGTAAGAAGAAGAGAAACTCTGGGAATAAGATTGTATTTTAGAACCAGTGTCTGCTACTAGGGTGACAGTTAGCATTGATAAGAAAGGACTTTGACTCACAGACGCTCTCTTCCGAGTCCTCTTTCGGCTTTTTCCCGATTCTTTCTCTTCGGGAGTCGTTTCAGGTTTAATTTCCTCGTAAACATTCTCCGCTGGTTCTTCGTCAGCAGGCTCAGGTTCTTCTTCCGGTTTCGTTTCCTCAACGCGCTTAACGAAATCTTTCCGACCCTGAAATTAAAACGGAATTTGAGTGATTTTTGTTTTATTTTTCAGTCCTCCCAGTTGAGTCGAGACGTAATCTCTTACTCAGTTTTCCCAAGCTTAGGATAAACCGAGGATCTGGGCACGAATTATTTGAGCTTGTGACAAAAAATGAAGTAAACGAGTGGACTCTGATTAGTTTTCGTTTAAGAGATTAAAAAATCTCAAAAGCGTAACTTTTTCACAAGGAATTCACTATATATAATAATTATTTAGTTATTCATAGACATCCGTTCATTCAATTTGTAATTCATTTATTCGTTTATTAATTAATTATTCATTCATTCGTTTATTCCTTATAACTGATTGTTCATTCATCCATCCATCGATCCATCAATACATTGGCCGTTTTTATACTAGAGACGCATTATCCGTCTGGACGAACTTGGGCAAACATTTGTAGTTCGTCTGGTTATGCGTCCCTAGTATAAAGACGAGCACAAGACGCATTATCCGTCTAGACGAACTATCTTTCGTAGTGCGTCGTTCAAGACGCATTTCGAAAGATAGT
Source organism: Dendrophyllia cribrosa (assembly GCA_024195265.1). Lineage (NCBI taxonomy): Eukaryota > Metazoa > Cnidaria > Anthozoa > Scleractinia > Dendrophylliidae > Dendrophyllia > Dendrophyllia cribrosa. The sequence goes on from JAJLRJ010000005.1 coordinate 5,316,263, forward strand.
TCGTCTAGACGGATAATGCGTCTTGTGCCCGTCTTTATACTAGAGACGCATAACCAGACGAACTACAAATGTTTGCCCAAGTCCGTCCAGACGGATAATGCGTCTCAAGTTGTTCGTCCCGTCTTTACACTAGACGCATAACATGACAGACGCATTATTCGTCTGGACGGATAATGCGTCTCTAGTATAAAAACGGCCATTCATTCATTATCTATCCATACTTCCTTCTTTCTTTCTTTCTTTCTTTCTTTCTTTCTTTCTTTCTTTCTTTCTTACTTTCTTACTTTTTTTCGTCATTTTAAAAGTTCTTACCTCCCTTCCGAAAACAAACATAGCAAGAGCCTAAAATGAAAAATATATATCAATTTAGAGATCGGAGAGAAAAACTTCTCTTAAGTGAAAAAAAAACGACAGAAAGGAGATGGGTAACTAGTGGATATTTAATTTTAAAAAAAGATATTTATAAGCATCTAACTGCATGCTGGAATAAAATGGTAATGTTATAATATGGAAATTAAGCTACACTGTCAAATCCCTGACAGTTTCAGTTCACTCGGATTAATAATAACGTCCATTGTAATAGGCCTTTCCTAAAAATACCATAATATTCTTCAATGTGCAGGTTAAGCTTCTCGTGAACGTAATACATTTGATTATTACATGGCAATCTTGTCCAAGATGAAAAGGAGAATTTTGAATTGATTGGTTCCCTGAGCGGCCCGAATTTTGCAATACGGACTGCTAAGATGGACCGCTCACGAACTCATTTCGCCAAATTCCTTTTATGAAACATTGAACATCAAAAAAACGGTTTTCTATTGAGTAGAAACATTTTTCCTTATGTTTGGAAAATTTCGGTTAAACTTTTCGCAAAGTGGCCTGAAAAATGCAAGTATATCCTTAACTTTGGCACGTGCGTTTGCCGAGAATGAAGCCATTAAAGGCTGGTTTTCATTGGCGACGGAGTCGGAGTCAGAGTCGTAGTCGGAGTCGTAAGAGCGCTTCTGACCAAGTGAAAATCGAAAATTGGAGTCGTGAGCGGAGTCATAAGCTCGACGGAATCGGAGTCGGAAGAATCAGAACGATTCCATTTTCTTCCGATTCCGCTTATGACTCCGTAATCTTCTTCCGATTCCGTCTGTTTGATTTTCACTAGATCGTATCACTCTGCGCTTCTGATTACGACTCCGACTCCGACTGCGTCGTTAGTGAAAACCAGCCTTAATGCGTCAACAATTTTTTTCAAAAGCTATGATATAATTATAAAAACTTTATTGAACTAGGCTAAGCTTGTTCGGTCCGTATTGGGTAATATTGATCGAGAAAAGACCTATCCCTTCCCCTTAATTTGATTTTAAAATTATAGATTGTAGATGGTGCTGTGTTAGCAATAGGGTCGGAAATCTAACAGCAATTTGAGTAGAGAGGAAAGGCCGAAATCGGTTATCCTGGTTATGAAGGAGGCATCGTGTTGAAATAAAGAATATGTGCATATCTATGATGTATGCATGCATCTTCCGCTGCTGAAAGGTTTCTGCTCCATGACTGCAACCGGATGGTTGCGCCAGAAGAAAAATCAGAGTTATCATGTGACTGACCTGCATGATGACAAAAGCGGAGAGCAGATACTGCTCAAGGAATCGTTCTTCCTCCACAGCTTGGTAGGCAAATGTGCAGGTTAGGCCGAAACACAACAGAAACACGAAGTCTTTGAGCACGCGATACCTGCAATAAACAAAATTTGATTATGAGACAGCCACCGCGTCATACGACTTTGTAGCTATAAGCTGTAACAAAATTCGAAAAGACCGGAAGTTATTGCAGGCTGCTTTGCCAAAGTCGTTCTAGGCTGTGATAGTTTTTTATCTCCTAAAACAGGTTGTAATATTGATTATCACGAAGCAATTCGTATTATAAACTTGACTAGACGTGAGAATGTTGTATGTGAAAGTTATCAGCAAAAGTTCAACTTTGTTTAAGGTCTTCACAAAAATATCATTTTTCCAAGCGATGGCTGGAACTGCAGGAGTGTCTATAGAAGTCGCCACTCACAACGTCCTTTGTTTGAAGAAGTGACTGTCATTGGTACAAATAATGAGCTGCAACTTTAGACCAACCTCATTTCTTCATAGTCGTAGCCATTTCTCACATCCTGAGTTGGAATAAGAAGCTTCAACAAGACAGCCACATTGAACTGAGGAAAGAAACAATGTTAAAGAGGTTTTCTAGTCTAGATTCATTGGTGAAAAATTGAAACGATAAAAATCGTGCTAAACGTGGGCCGGAAAGATTATATTTTGTAGGACCTCTTTGAAAAACATGTTATGAAAGGGCATCCTATTAAAATATTAGTTAATAATAATAATAATAATAATAATAATAATAATAATAAAGTTCTTCGTTCCCATTGGCCGAGAAAAGAAAAGTTTCTGGAATGAGTTAGCTTTCCATCCATCAAAATGAATAGAACAAGAAATGTAGCTGTTTTTCTCGCAGCTAAAGCCCAAAATTTGATTTTCCTGCATATTTTGATTATAATCTTCGCATAGATCTTTTTCCTTTTGTAAATGCAATTTTTAGTGTTTTGAGGGAGGAGGAAAAGCGGAGGACCAAGAGAAAGACCTTCTCAGAGCAAGAAACGAAAATTAACCCTTTCACCCCAAGAGTGCCAAACATCAAAATTTAAGAAAAATCCCCAGTTTCATTTTGTAAAATATTGAAAAACAAATGGTACCATGCAAAAGTACTGTCAAAGAGGTTTCATTTGAATGGTCACACTATAGGATTTCATCCACAGACTCAAAAGTTAGAACTACACTACATGTCTCCATAATTGACTCTGGGAGAGAAAGGGTTAACAAAAAAAGCCGCCCACACGTGATATGACGCCAGATTCGAGAATCCATTTGTGGGAAGCAAAGCTTGCATACGGTTTCGTCAACCCTGCTCCCTGCTCCAAGCACTTGCGGCCAGATGTCTTACAACTTTGAAACACCCCCGATAAGTTCATCACTTTTGGAGGACCAATCGATCAAGGTTTGAAATAACTTACGTCCGGCCCTGACTGCTTGTGGTTACTCACCAAGGAGATGATAACAACGGGCCCCGCATATCCCCACATGGAGCTTCCTGCCGCTGCCTCCCAACAGCTGTCACGTGATAAAACAACAAACAGTCAATAGTTAGTGCTGTAATATAATCGTTGGTAACTAAGGAATTCTAATAAAAATAAAGCGGTGATTGGATATAAAAATAGGTACTTACACATCATCCGGGTTCCTCAAGTCAATCTGCACACCGATAGCAATAAGAGCCAACAGCAATGGCAATCCTAAAGTCAACAAAACAACATATAACCATATTGAATTTCGCTGAGCTAGTTAATGACATATTGTAGTTCACACGAAACTTCGACTTACTGGCTTATGACCAGTATCAGACAATAAATGATTACGCTCTTTGTTGTGCGACTGAAATCATCAGGCCCCGGTTTTTCAAAAGTTGGATAGCGCTATCTACCGGATAAATCACTATCCAGTGGATGAGTATTAACAAAATCCTTTGTGTTATCCACTGGATAGTGATTTATACGGTGGATAGCGCTATCCACCTTTTGAACAACCAGGGCCTGATATCCATCGTCTTTGGACCAGTGATTGGTTAACAGTACAAACCGCTGTTCGAGGAGTTCGCAGATTTTTGAGTTGTTCGGTTAACATTCGTTTCCGTCTCTTAAACTGACTTTGGACACCTTATGAGGTGTACACAAAGTAGTATTTTTTATCGTTATAACTGACGTACGCGAGAACAGATTCCTATTTATTAGGCAAAGAACTGAGAGACTAGAGCTCCGGTTAAGGAAAGAATAGCGTTTTGGAGTTTAGCACTGAGATGCAGTGTTTAGGGTTATGTACTCATTTGAAAACGGGTTCACTTTCATTTACTGTTATGGGTATTCTATAAATGTGTTAGCAATTACAGCTCTCGGCTCGACTCGGGTTTGAGGCATACACTATTCTGATCTTTTTTTTTTTTTCTTGTACTCTAAATTTGAAATAAGTTTTACTTTATGTAATTTTAAGTGCAAGATAAAAATCAGTTTGCATTGAGAGATGGAAACGAAGTGTTGACATGTGTACTTTGGGTCTTCTCCAAAAGACCGAGAGCATCCTTGGACAAGGCTGCGGGTGTGGTGTAGAGAGTGTTAACGCGCACAAATGAATGTTATGTTAATGCGCACGTGAGATTCGTATTTTGCACTGTATAAATACGATATGTTGTAGTTTCTTCGAGTGAGTTCGTATTGTAGTGTGAGCTGAAAATGGACATGTAACGGTCGTGAATAAACGGAGTTTTTTATAACTACGTGGTACTACAGCTAGGAAATTGATGCGACAAAGTGGCCAGACGTTTATACTCCAGTTTTCAAACCGTTACTACAAATTCTCTTTTGTAAACTTAAGCATGAAAAACAATAGCAACAACAATTAACAGAGCAACTAAAATAGTCATACCCCATCCAATGACAACATAAACAATCTCAATGTTGAGGTTTGACGCGAAGATTTTCTTGATTTTCCCGTGAATTCGAAGTCCGTGCAGAAGGAGCCAGCAGAACTCAGCTAGTACAGAGAAGTAAACGGCGAAGGAAAGAAATCCACACAGAGTCTAAAGATCAAAAAAGGTAAATGGTTAATACATTTGTTATACTAAGTCCAGTTTAGTTATAACATAGTTAATATTCTATTATACGGTTATGTTTCTGAAAGACTGTCACATTCCTTGACGAAGCAACTGAGAAACTAAAGCTAGCGGCTAAACATTCTAACATTGTTGTAAATACAACATTTGTTAGTTCAACAAGGTGAGTTTCGAATTTTATTTATCTGTCGAATATATTGCCTTTCACGATATAAAAGATTATTGTGTTTCATGAACTTTGTTTCCTGTCACATACCATGATTTCTTCCATGTATCACGAGTATTTATTCTCAGAAAGCCTTATTGACCAAAGCTCCCAAATTTTAAGCAGTCCAATAACGATTTTCACTACTTGCTCCTTGACACTTAAACTGTCTCATGAGTTGCTCGCGATGAAAATTATTTGCTCTTCAAACGAGATCTTTACTACTCGCTCAGGCCAGTCTCCGCGGGTCTGCTACAACTGCCAGAAGTAGTATGATTAGGAGCCTGGTATGACGTATGACGTCATAATGCAAACGGTCTGTTGATTACCTGTTGTGCTTTGACATGCGCACCGATGAGGAACACGGACTGCATAATAATGATGGCGGCACACATGTTAATGCGCATGACTTCTCCTCCATGGACTTCACTACAAATCCAAAACAGATGTAACATTATAATTGGTAAAATGCAGTTGAAGCTTCAGTAAGCAACCATCTTGCGGATTTAAGGACGTTCGCGCAAAAGTCTTCTAACATTGATATTTTTATAAAACGTTTGCTGTAAATAAATAATGAGTTACTCTTGTCAGAAATGCAAAACAATTGGGGGATTACCGACTTTGTTTCGGAGATAAGATATCTGAAAGGCCGTCCTAATTTTGAATAACGGTCTTCCTTACTTGATATGGTCCTAATGTCTGTTAGTCTAAAAATATTGCAAATGAATCTGTACAATGGAACTTTGTACGCCGTCTATTAAGAAAATTAAATCAACTGGTAACGTCCTTAAAAGTATATCAAATCTTTAAACGACAGCATTTGCAAATCCTGACAGCCACAAGTTGGCGAGATTCGATGTCGCGTGGGTCGAAAAATGGAAAACATTTAAACTTCTTACATTGATTTTTTTTGTTCATTTTTCACAATCTGTCAAGAATTCGAATAAGTAAAGATTTGGTAAAACATTTGACAATAATAATCTGCGATAAAATATTATAAAACATAACACGACGTTTCGACGTTTCCAGAACGTCATTATCAAGTGAAAATGAAGTAATGAAATCGAGTATCTATAGTAATATATATAGTTAAACTTAGCCTAACAGCGGCGCCCTCTGAAGACCCTCTGAACAAGCTTAACTAAGATGAAACTTAACTAATAGGTGAAAGGTCGGAAGCACAAGAATTAAGATTAATATTGACGACCGGGCTATTTTTCAATTTTAGCAATTCTCAAAAATAGTATTACCCGACCGTCTGCACAGTACATTTAGACCGTACAAAAGTTCACAAAAACAACTGTTTCTCCGTCTACAATAACTATTACGACTACTGTTAAAAAATGCAGTTGTAGCTTGTCAAAAAATGCCTGAGAAACTGATTTGGAAATCAAAATTGCCAAAAATACACAAACATATTTGCATACGGCCACGCGAGTGAAGTTAAAACTATAATAAAATTCAAGTCTTGTTTTGTTTACATAAAATCGCTTTTCAACCTATGTAATGAATGAACAAACACATAAAAATGGACAACACAATCTTCTTTCGAAAAATTTTATACAAATCTCCATTTGTTTATATTGAAAAGCAAAACGCAAAACGCGCATCGAGGCCGAGCCGTGTCTTCGATGAAATTCAAGAAATTAATACAACTGAATTTAAGCTACACGTTTAAAAACAATTCTCCAAAACTAACGAGAACACATTAACAAAAAGTCAATCACAGATTGATATCAAGATAAATTCCCATCGAAAAATGTAATTTGTTTTACCTTTAAGTCCCTCCGGCGACTACTGTGCTTGGAAATTCTTTAAATCTCCGCTTTCGTGCTGAAATCCGTAAAACGAACCCATCTCTCGCATTGCTAAAAACGTATATAGTTCCTCGAAGCAAGATTTTATCCCTGAAAGCTCTTCTTTTTCCACTAAAGCGGCTTCTGAGTATCCCTTAATTAGCATCCCTGTCTTGAGTAGCAAACCACGAAAAAATGCAGGAAAATAACGACTTTAATTTAAACCGTTTTCTCCGCTCAGTAAACACAGCAAAACATCAAAGTGTTTTCCCAGCTGACGTGACATTCGGCCGTGTAACCGCGCGAAAAAAAAAGCCTCGCTTTGGTTTCAACATGACGTTGTACGCGCATGTTTTGCGACGTCATACGCGCCCGCGAGCTAGTCCTCCGCTAAGATCCCGGATGTTGAGTGGCGTCATACGCGCATGCGCGCTAGCCTTGCATGACACACATGTTTTTGTTGCAGACAGCGCCCGCGAAACATTCCGCTAGCCATGACCATGAAAAATGACGGCATAGGTTCTATGAGTATGGGGCTGCGCAGCCGGGCCTTCGGCCCGGCTAGTGCTCCGCTAAAAAGATGAATAAATTAAAAGGCATTGAAAGTCAAACAAAGAGTTTGGCCCTAATGGGGTCGCTCTGGGTGTTTAAATTGGGTCTTATTGTTCTTATGTACAACATTTCATAAACAAGACAATCCCATTTCGTGCTACATTTTTTAAGCATTCTAAACTGGCTCTCATTATGTACAACATTTCATAAACAAGACAATCCCATTTAGTGCTACATTTTTTAAGCATTGTAAACTGGCTCTCATTGAGTAAGTCAATGTTCCCAAATCACAAGAATTAGTTAAAAAAATATATATATCCAAAACGACGTAGGGGTGGCTTACCATCCAAGCGAGTAAAACCTAAGCAAAGTAAATGCATCCCTTTATGTGTGTAGATTTCTTCCTTTGCGCGCGTGCTCGTGCATGATGTAGCATGGCGTTGCGACAATCTCGTCCCCAGAAGCCGCGTTCCGTTTGGTCAGCACCACGGATGCGGACGAGTCCGTGAGCGGGTAGTTACGTGGTGTATGGGGACATATAGTGTGCCGCCATCTATATTGGTACACTATATATCCCCATACACCACTTAACTACCCGTGAGCGTTCAGTCTCCGTTGACCTGAAACGCGCGGACTCTGGGGACGAAATTGAGCGTTGCGACAGGCATTGCGTGCGCAGTAAGGATGCGCGTAAACGTATTCAGTGTTTCTGATAAGAGCGCAATTGCCATGAATCATGCATCGACAAAACAAAAATGTATTAAAACTATCAGTTGTAATAAGACTAACGCATTTTAACGAAACACCTGTAAGTCTGCAGGGATGGTCGCTTACAAGGGATGTAAGTGACCATCCCTTGTAAGCGACCATCCCTTGTAAGCGACCATCCCTTGTAAGCGACCATCTCTTGTAAGCGACCATCTCTTGTAAGCGACCATCCCTTGTAAGCGACCATCTCTTGTAAGCGACCATCACTTGTAAGCGACCATCTCTTGTAAACGACCATCCCTTGTAAGCGACACAAGAGATGGTCGCTTAGAAGAGATGGTCGCTTAGAAGAGATGGTCGCTTACAAAATATGGTCGCTTACAAGAGATGGTCATTTACAAGGGATGGTCGATCGCTTACAAGAGATGGTCGCTTACAAGAGATGGTCGCTTACAAGAGATGGTCGCTTACAAGGTATGGTCGCTTACAAGGGATGGTCGCTTACAAGGGATGGTCGCTTACAAGGGATGGTCGCTTACAAGGGATTAAAAACAAAGAAAAATACAGTTTATAAATCCGAAAGGTGATTGTGGTCGTTCACGGGAACTTTTAATTTGTTTAGTGAGAATGTAAGCGGGGTTTCATGAGTGTTGCCATTTACGAAGTGGTCTCTATATGGCAGTTAATTTCTATCATTTACAATTTTCTTTCTAGCTGCATACACTATAAATGGATCGCAACAAACTAATGTAACAGGTTTTAAAACTAAACTGATAATCATGGCCTACTTACATTTTCCAGACAATATGCACAATGGCCAAAATGAGGATAAAATATGAAATTCCAAATCCAATGTACGTATTTGCCAACAGTTTGAGTTTGCCGGACTCGATCTATAAAAATAAACAAGCGAGTTTGTGAGCCGTGTAGCACTCGCATAAAGTTGTATGAAATTATAAATTGAGTGTATGTATGTATGAGTGCTGAGAAAAGATAAACCCTTAGAAATCCTCCGTGATTACTGCTCCTAGAATGGAAATTGAGAAACCAAAAAAAATCTCAAAGCAAATGCACGACTGTGCTCTAAGAAGAATCGCAGGGAGCCCAAAGGCTCCCAGCTATGAAATCTGGGGTGCCCGGTACTTTAAAGCTTTATGAAAAAAGCCTCCCTTCTAGTCTCCCGAAGACAAAAGAATGTCGCCCAAGGTACCCGGGCGCTGCAGGAGCACTGCCCTGAAATGATCCGATGATGTCAGCGGAGAGGAGGTCGCGTGAGCATTGGAAATATACTAGTCAGTAATGTGATACAAAGACGGTGGGTAAGCCATTCGTATAAAGTGGAAGGAACTTAGGAAATCATAGCTCATGAGTTTGAATTGATTCTCGCTGGGCTGAAAGATTTTCCCTTGATTCCTGGATTTCCAATTTCCTTTCTAGGACTTCTAGTGTGTGATTTCGTATGGTTTATTCCTTTTAGCACTCATATTAAACTTTATAATTTCAGACCATGGAGATGCTCTGCATGAAGTTCGACTAAGTTTTCCACAAACGGCATTTAAAAATGGTATGGCGTTAAACCAGAGAGATTAGCTACTGATCTCTACCTTTTCTTGTCCCAGCACAGCAAAGAGTCCTTGATGGTCACAGGCGCAAGACGTGTGTGTTATATTTGTTTTCAGAACAGAGCAGCCGTGCCTTGTCCAACCACCTTTCTCTGTGCGCTGAAGCCTGTAAGGATATCATGGAAGACAAAATAAACAATCTCAATACAATAAACTTACTTTTCAACACCATCATAAGTGTGATATTTTAAAATAGATTTTGGCCTAAATAACTGTTATTTAAACAGTCCGTTTTGCATCTCTATAAAAGCTCGCGATGGAGTCGTCAAGCGCCCCTCCTGTGCGCGAGCAAGGGGGCAGTCCGTACTTTTAGCGCCTCTCCCAAGTCTCACTCCCCATATTTTTAGCGCCTCTCCCCAGTCTCACTCTGTAGGTTTAATGCCTCTCCCCAGTCTCACTCTGTAGGTTTAGTGCCCCTCCCCAGTTTCACTCTCCCTTTTTTAGCGCCTCTCCCAGTCTCGTTCTCTGTATTCTTAGCAACTCTTGCCATAATTTTAGTGCTTCACCATCGCATCTCCCCGGATTCACACTCGTTCCAGATCTTTTCGGCCGTATTCGCCTTCGCTTCGTGTTAGAGTCTCGCAAATAAAAAGGAAGGTATTGAAGTCTACCTGTGCTAGTTCAGCAGGTAAATGGCCGAGTTACTTGGTTTGGAATTAACTAAAAAAGAACATCTGCCGCGGATTAGTTATCAATAGGTCTCGGCCATGCACAGGTTAAGGTTAAGCTCAGTAAAGTCCTGGAAACCAGACGTTTTCCAAAGGTGTAATCCGGCTATGGCGTCCTAAATTTACGTCAAAAGCAGAAGTTGATAGGAAAAATCTAGGTCACTTGGTTGGTCCTGATATAATATATCAAATAGTCTTGACACAACCTCGTTCCTAAATTCCTCATTTCTTCTTCTGACAAGAGAAGACCCTGGAAACGAGTATGGTCTTTACCAAGTCAAACTAAATAACTCGAGAAGTCAGCTAACCAAACTATAGAAATTATAAAAATCATTTCTAGATGTTTGCAAACCAATACAGGGGCAGATCCACGAATTTCTGAAAGGGAGGGTTGTACACTATCCGTTATTTTACCGAGAGAGACATGAAGAGTTAAACAAATTCAGAAAAGAAATGCTGCTCAAGGCGGGGGGGAGCGGGGGTTGCAACTCCCACAACCCCTCTCCAGGATCCGCCCCTGCATTACTGAGTGTTGTTCGTACAATTGGCATTGATCTTTTGTGGTGCACATTTAAAGCTATATTTTGAGCATAACTAACAACTCCAGTCAGTGTTGTTCACTTGTAGAAGAAATCGAAGAACTTACGGATCAGAATCGTCAATGGATTGTTCTTCCCTGAGAATATGAATCATGTGTAAGCACAAAGAACGTTGAAAATGTCTTAAATCTATTTAATTCACGTCTGTATTTTAATACAAAACAACACCAATATCTTCTTGGAGTTCTCGAAAAAAAAGTAAAAAGGGAATTTCATGTTTTATAGTAAGAGAATTTTGAGTAAGTTTTGCTATAACGAGTCATTTGAAGATAGCAATATTGTTAATAGTGATTGGTGTCTCATGATCCAGTCTAATATGTCTCTAATATAGGATTTCTGTATTTAAAGGTTTTCAGAGAATTTGTCCGGTCTTTATGTTCTTGCTTTGTTAGATAATATTACTTACTTGGCATTCTTGTTCCAGCTAACGCAGTGCTTTTTCCCGTTGTAAAACGTCGGAAACAGTTTCTCGTTCTGAAATAAAAAAAATACATTAAACTAATCTAGAAGAAATCTCAGTTCATACAATAGAGCGCCTTTCAATTGAGTGCATGTCATAAAACAAAAACCAAACTAATCACTCCGGCTAACAACAACAACAACAACAAAAAACTTTATTAAATAACAAATATTGATTTAAATAGTACCTACCCACAAATAGTTGAAAAACTAGTCGAGGCGGGTAGGTATAATTAAGTTAGGCTTATTACGAGGGTTCAGATTACAGCAGTTCAGATTACAATAAATAGTAGATTTAAATAATAAATTAAAAAAAAAAAACAGTAAAGAAAGTAGAAAGAGATTACACTATACTGGTCGTAGTTACAGGATTGATACAGTTTACAAGTTTTTAATTAATTCAAGAATTGAAGATGGTGTAAGATACAAATTTTCTTGTTTAAAAATATTAATAAGTATTTCATGTATTTGTTTCTTGTATTTTGTTTCGGCTAGTCACAAAAGACGCATACAATCCAATGAACTATTAAATCGGGTGAGTCGAAGTAAATAAGTGCCACCCGCGCTTGCCTGGCACGGGAAACGCGTGCGAGAAAGTCGTGATTGGTTTGGCTTTTCTTCTGATTGGTTGGTAAAGTTGCGCGAGATGTTTTAGCCAATCACAAAGCCTAGAAATGCAAAACCAAATTACTTTCGAAACTCAATAAGGAGCTCTAAGGATATCGAATTGATAAATAAATGGTTTGTTGTTGTTGTTATTTGAAGTCCTCAGGTCGCGCTAAGACTACTGCATATTGACCCTCCTTTCCTTGTTACAATTCCTTACCATGATGTGCTCAAAATTGATAACGATTTTGTTTTCTCCAGCCAGCGAAAGATCACGGTCAATATGGCTGCTTATTAACCGGGAGATGACAAGCACTTTTTCTTTAAAAATGCATTCTTGGTCAATGGTTCCCCTGAAAAAAAAAACATTTAAATTTCGATTCAGTTTTGATCAGTATGGTTGTTAATTTAAACATTTTTAACTTCAGCCATTGTTTTGCCATGCTCAGGATACATTTACCGAATAGAATAGTCCAGGCTTATCAGCCCGGTATGGATGAGAAATTTTGAAAAGCATAACAAAAATGAGAAAGAAAAATAAAGAGAGAGTAAGTACAATTGTATGCCTTAAATAGGAACAAGAAAAGTTCCCGAATTTTACACTCCTTGACGCTCTCCTTGGTTCATATGCTTCCTTTGCGTTAAGTGTCAAAGCACTTGTAACAGACAATTGCGAGAATGAGATGGAATGTGAGTTTGTGAAGGCGCGCCAGGCAGCAGCTACAGCATAGTATTGATCTCAACTTACTGACAAATACTGAACATCGTTGAGTCTTTCGATACCGTTCTAGATGATACGCTCTAGAGTTTTCGGGGACCAGATAACTCTCTTTCCCGTTTGTCTCCCGATGTAGTTACGTTAAATGTGGGTCGCGACGACGATTCTTGTAATTCACCCAGATGAAACCCCCCGGTGGGGGGGGGGGGGGGGGAATTAAACGTCGCGATCCATATCTTCAGTGACTACATCGTGTGACAAACGATCAGGAATGCTGTCATTTCAATCCACCACGGTAAATAACAAGCACAATTTTCATCAGATGATCTCAACTTGGTTTAACATCAACTTGGTTAACTGTACCTTTCCTCGGTGCATGTTGTTGCAATTCCAAGTGGGTAATGTGTTCCATTTACATTTGGACTGTATATCATGGCCAGTGAAGTGACGTATTGTGGAACGTACTCTATCACTTTCTCCTCTGAAATATAAATAAATGTTTGTGGTTAAAATCATTCTCAGCTGTTTACGCCAGGCCAGTCAAAACTGGCAGACAAAAATTTGATCCGTTTTCATATATTTATATATAATTCATATACATCACTCACAGTCAGTAGTAATTAAAGGATCTCAAAGGGGTTTAATTAATCGTCAACCGTCGAGTAGTTTTTTTTTACCGTCAAACGGAAAATTATGATGAAGGCCGATTTTTTTTTATACCAAAAACCGTAGACGGAGGTTTCAATGTTAAATGGTTTTTATTCTTAGGCCATCGTAACTTGATTAAAAATAAAACACATCGGTAAACATGGTAAACCAAAGCATTTTTATTAGTAATAAACTTAACGTTTTTTATAACAAACTTAAAGTTTCGTTTCGCTGCTCAGGACTGACAGTCCGTACTGTCGGCAGGAGCCCATTACCCGGAGCGTGCAACTACCATAAATTCGTACAACGGCGTTTTTACAAGTAGATTTATTTTTAAATAAGCCTTTCGCGCGAATTGGTTTCGGAAAGCCAATCACAATCAATTACATAATAACTATTCACATATTCACATTCCTGTGTGGTGAATGTCTGATTTCCAGTCGCTATGTGAATATGTGAATAGTTATTAATTATACAATTGCTTGTGATTGGTTTTCCGAAACAAATTCACGGGAAAGGCTTATCTAAAAATAAACCTACTTGTAAAAACGCCGTTTCATAGGTGCAGTATGGAAGTTGCACGCTCCGGGATTATGGGCTCCTGGTACTGTTAAATTTATACTGTTAAGATTGTTTTTTCTTAATCTTGGTTCCAGACCCCTATTTTGAACTATATAAACAGTTTTCAAACACTGTAACGGTTACTAAATCTATGTTGCTTAGCATACGGAAACGTTAAGTGTATTAAAAAAATGCGTTGGTTTACCATGTTTATCACCGCTGTTTGTGTTTTATTTTTATACATTCAATTCATCTTTTTTAATCTTAAGTATTAAAAAGGAAACGAAAATGAAATAAAAAATTTAAATCAAAATAAATCAAAATAAAGGAAACCAAAACGAATTAAACTAAAATGAATTTTCGTTTTGGCTGATGCTGCAACAACCAGCATGCCTTGCACGACTATCAGACTTGAATCTCTTTTAGCCGTGAGGAAGAAACAATTCATACAAATCTAGAGTTTCCTTGCCTTAAAGCTGAATTACAGTCTGTACTGCGCAATCTCGGGGTTTGTTTTCATTTTTTGTTTTGAATTTGTTGACATGTTACACTTCGGTAATAGCATACATGGAGTAAATGGGAGTAAACCGTCAGTCCGCCATTATGGCCGTTGTGTTTACGAATGCTCGATAAGCTGAAACGTCGGTTTGGGGTTCTTTTACTTGTTATTATTGTTTGGCAAGGATATCTGACGTTAATAATGAAGGAAAAGGTAAGTTTGTCCCGTAATTTTCATTTTCGCTAGTAAACGTTCTCACAAACATTGCCGAGCTGAGATTGCGCAGTACGGACTGTAATTCATCTTTAATTCCTCTTGTTCAAATGGCCACAGTAAAATATTAAAAAAAATCATTGAATATATTATTGAATATTGTCTTACTTATTTCTTTTGTTTGCCACTGAGCATGGAAGCCTTTGTAAGTGTCGCTCTTGTCTGAGTTAAACACAATAGACAGTTTCTGCCCCCTGGACTCAACAGTACGAGGACCATGAGTACCACACATCCGGTTGCCAATCATGTGCTGTTCATCCGTTTTGTTTCCCTCAAAAAACTCCATGTAATCGTAGAAGCATTTCTTGTCTTTTTCCAGTTTAAATTCGTCCAAGGATAATTTCACAGTGTGGTTTTCTGGAGCTTCCAGTACCCATACACATTTGACCCCGGTGGGGTAGTTTTCGGGGAAAAGAGGGGAGGTGATGTTCCCACCTTTTTTCATGTGAAAGAAACAATCTGTGGAAAAATAGAGATGTATTAAATTATTTCATGTTAACAGATTGATATCGTTATTGATAACGAATTTTAATGCCATAGAGCAGGCTACCTCCAGACCTTGGACGATGTTAGGTAATTTTTGGAACCGATTCGAGAGATTTGCCGTCCTTGGGAATATTTCCCTAAGCTACAAAGGGAATAAGCACGGTTTTTGAAAATTGAATATAGAATATAGAATGTGACAGTTTCCTAATCCGTTATTGGGTATGGATGTTTGCCATTTTGGCTTGAAAAGGTGGGAATTTTAAAAATGGGTTGGGAAAATATCATTTACGGTCTAAAAACAGGAAAGTGCACCGCGCACTACCATTCCCACCCCCTTTAAAAATGTGGTGGGATACTACCCCCGGGATTTTCCATCTTGACTGGCAAGATCTGTAAGTGTTTCGGTTGTGATACTACACTTTGTGCCTAAGACGATTTTGCAAAATAGCCTTCAGAATGCTGCATTTCTTACCACACTTTCTGGTTTCTTTAGCATGACCATAACACTGCCCTCCATTGTCAGAGCCTTCACATCTCCGCGTTCTTGTGGTGTCATAGTTGCCGTCACATTTACCCCACTCAGTCCATTCGGTGTAATTACCGTCAACTAAGCAATAAAGAAAATTTAAAGGTTACAAACTTTAACAAGCCAATCTGAGCATATCAAGGTGACGCTTGACTCCGGTTTAAACAGCATAAAGCCTGGTGAAAAAAGGCGGACCTAGAGTACCGCTACTTCTCCCCCCACCAACCTCCTCCCTCCCCGACCTATCCTGGATGGGATGTTACGCCAGTACGCATTTTTCCACCTGATTCGTGAAAAGTATCAGTTTGGAGTAATGTTTCTTGTTTAAGGAAACAACACAATGCCAGTGACCCGGACTCACACCACCGACCTTCAGATCGAGGGTTCAAGTCGCTAATCACTCACCAACGTGCTTGCACAACAAGTGGAATTATTGTTAAAACCAAAACCCTGGCATAACATTGATATTTTTATCATATTATGGTTATGGTTATTATATCTGGCTAATCACAACCATGATTAGAAAGAATTATAACACATCTCGAGACAATCAATAAAGTTAATCTGTACAAGCGCAAAAACATGTTTGCGTTCAACTTTTTGTTTACTTGAAGAAAACTTGGTTGCTGCTTGTCCTTGCTTCGCTCCTTTTACTCTAGCGTTTAGGCTTAGGTGTGCATTCTTTCGTTTTTCCTTAAGTTGTTCTGATAAGTAACTTAACTAGCTTGACTTACCCACATTCACCTTCGTTGCTTGGAACTTGGCTTTATCGACTTCAAATGCCTCAAGAGTGTCATTTTCGGCCGCGCTCTCCAGGGCAGCGGTTACATTAGCATCGTTGATGGCTGCACCATTCACATCCAGATCCAGATACATAAGAGCTTTGATTTTTTGTTCAAATTGTGACGGGCGACTTTTGACCAGAATGAGTAGTGTTAGGAGGGCTGATCAATCGAATGGGACGGCTTTTAACGTTAAAAATCGTCTGTTTAACATATCATCAACCGTTACGTCATATATATTCGGATTCGGATTGATTATGTTACAAAATATATATTTTTTTGCACGGGGTAGCTTTGAACTTAAAAGGTTGCTGACCAGGCGGGTTCCAGTTTTTGCGATTTTTGCGAATTTTTCATCATTTGCAAAAACGTTCCCACAAAGAATTAAAAGCACAAAATCCTTTTTCCACAAAAATTTACTCCACCACAGAGATTTTTAACTATCGGCAAAAACAATGAGCGTAATCCACAGTAATATACATTCACTGGTTCTTCGGGGCACAAGGAAGAGAATCAACGCTTAGCCGACGTTATTTGATAGATTGAAAATGTTTTAAAGGGAGGGTTTCACGGTTCGGCGCATGTGCCAGCTATGACGTAACCCATTTAATTTTATTGTTTAGACCAATCGGAAGCGAGAAGATAACTCTGGCGGGAAATTTGCCCGTGAAAATGTCGCGGTCAGTCAGCTGATTGAATGGATGATTATGCATACCCATGTGCGCCATGAAAGCCACCCGAGCGTAGAATAAATCCTTCGGGTCAAAGGTTTTATTCAGTGTTGACTTTGTCCGTGTTATCCGTTGAAATTTTCTGTAAATTTTGGTTATCCTTCGCTTTGTTTGGACTGATTATAGTGTGTGATTATTGAAGTAAATGCGAGTGGTTTTTTAACCGATAAAATTGGTAAGAAAGCGAATAAAGCATTTTAATCTGTGCACATGCGCCGAACCGTGAAACCATCCCTTTAACATTATTGCATTTCTGTACGTCGTCGCAAATTTCCCTTTCGCAAACGGTCGATGTCATTTTTCACCAGTCACAAAATATTTTTCTATCAGAATAAGATAAATGCAATTAATAACCTGGGTGCTCCAACCCAAAACTTCTTGCAGGTGCTTTTCTTGAATGGTACATCTATAACGGGTGACCCTGTCCTGCTTACATCTAATCTAGCATAGGTCTAATAATCGCATTTTTATCTAATAATGTGGTCTTCTTTCGTCCTAATCCAGGCAGACTGGAGCAGAAACAGCTTGGACCATTACAAAACGCTTGGTTACTAATGATGGCATCGATCGTTTACGAAAGGGAAATAAGCTACGCCGTCGTTTCAGAAAAAGGGAAACTACTGACTGTTTTGTTTCAATTCTCTTCAGAAAAATTCTTTTTTCTAAATCGAAAAAATATGATCTCGCAAAATACAAAAAAAAATCGCTAATTTGCAAAAATAAAACACTTGCAAAAATTCCATGAATGCCACACAGAATAACCTCACGAAGCCGAAATAGCCAATTTACAGATTATAACATAAAACTTACTCATATTGGATAATGCGTATTTTGTCCACTGTGAGGTACGGGCTGAGTACTCGCTCCAGCTAAAGAAAAACAACAAATTGAAGACCATCAGCGTTTTCTTTCTATAAAACAACAAGCTAAGTAAGTATATCATTAAATTTCTATATGAAAGCATTTCTATACCCACCTAAATGAAAAATCGTTGGCGTGTAAAAATTATAACAAAGCATGTTTAAAATTATCTTCTAAAAAACTTTTCAGAAAGGAATATATCTTATAAGTAAAGGTTTTTTTAAAAAGTTTAGTAGAAAAAACTAGTGGGATTAAAACGCGACGTTTCGACCATTCTACGGTCATTATCAAGCAAAAGTGAGGATATTATAGTTTTAATTATTTCTTATTGCATGCTTTTATTGTTAGTTTTTAACACCCCGTTTTTCATATTTCACTTCTTTGTTCAACCATATATTTAGTACTTATGTAAATTCTTATCCTCACTTTTGCTTGACAATGACCGTAGAACGGTCGAAACGTCGCGTTTTAATCCCACTAGTTTTTATGAATATATCTTAAACAGCAATAAATGGAAAGTTAATCAGCTATTTGACTGGCCGTTCTATCTTAAGCTAAACATTCATAATCCAACGCGGGACATTGAGGTCTTCGAAAGAAACGGCGTTAAAAGTATCCCTTGAGTCGGGTACTTTCCAGGACAGTGCCTCTTATGTTTTTTATTCATTACCCTCTCCTGTAAGGAACTCTGTAGTTTTTAGTGATTTTAAAACTCAGGTGAGGAAGTATCTGATAAATAGGGCTAATGTACGTTTGATTTCTTGATTTGTATATATTCTAGATTCGATTTTAACTTTTGTCAGTAGCATCCCTAATATTGTACATAGCTAAAGTTTATTATTATTATTATTATTATTAGTAGTATTATTATTATTATATATAGTAGTAGTATAATAAATAGAGAACTTTAATTATAAAACACAATTTATAAGTTTACGATAAATTCCTTTACAAAGCCTTTAAAATGTATGTATACCTACATGTATATGAAAAATATATCAATAAAAGACTAAAAAAAGATAGTACAAAGTTAATGTAAAGTATAATTACATTTTCAGATTTCTGAAGTAGTAGTAGTATTAATGTAAATTTTACAGATAAAGAGCCACCTCTCAGTGGAAATACTGTAATAAAGTCATTATTATTATTATTATTATTATTATTATTATTATTATTATTATTATAGGGCAGTTTTCAATTGAGTGTGGTAAAACCAAAACCAAAGTAATTACTCTGACCAATCACAGCAGTCGTAAACAATCCAATGAACCAATCAAAGCTCGAAGCAATTACATGTCGGCGGCGCCAAGCGCGGGAAAACGCGTGCGAGCAAGTCACGATTGGTTTTGGTTTTACTTCTGATTGGTCGAGAAGTGGCGCGAGATTTTTTAGCCAATCACAAAGCGTAGCAATGAAAAACCAAAGCAATAGGCCATTTCCGAGTTGCCTTTAGCCTCTCTATCAAAACGAGGCTAGGTGCGAAACCTTTCATATGAAAATGAGTTTTCATTCACATGCAAATAAGTTTTATTTGCATGTGAATCAAAACTCATTTTCATATGAAAGGTTTCGCACCTAGCCTCGCTTTGATAGAGAGGCTAAAGGCAACTCGGAAATGGCCTATTGTGTAATTACTTTTTACACTCAATTGAAAACTGCTCTAATTATTATTATTATTATCATTATAAAATTATTATAAAATTATTATTATTTGCCTTTTTTCCATAATTTTATTGTGTCGTATCGTTTATGATTTATGCTTTGTTTTTTTCGAAAACGTTTCTGCAATTCACGGATGTCTATCGGTAGCGAAGTAAATTAATTAGCATGAATTAGGATGCTTGAAAGCTACAAACTCGTAAATCAACAATATTCACGTTCAATAAAAAAAATCTTGTTGCTTTTTGTGCAGGGCTTGAGAAGTCCTGCGTTTCGCTCAAAGTCGTCCCATCTCCTTAACCTGTATATGTTGTAAGATCATGGAACACAAAGTACTGACGAGCCACATTAACAGCCACGTGTCAGCTTATGAAATCCTACACAAAAATCAACACGGATTTAAAGCTAAGCTGTCATGTGAGACGCAACTTGTACTAGCAATCCACGAATGGGCGTCAATCCTGAATAACAAAAGGGCAAGTTGATGTCATCTTATTAGACTTCAGCAAGGCATTCGATAACGTTTCCCATATCTCAAGTTACTAAAGAAACTATCGCACTGTGGCATCCAGGGTTCTATGCTGGCTTGGTTAAAGGGATTCCTCTCAAACCGCTCACTGGTAGTCACAGTCAATGGACAGCACTCCTCCTCGTGTAGAGTACTGTCTGGGGTGCCACAAGGGTCAGTCTTGGGACCTACTCTCTTCTCACTATACATAAATGATATAGTAGAGGGTATAAACTCCAATATTAAACTCTTTGCGGATGACACTATAATTTATCGCCAAATAATAACAGCAGAAGACCACGACATCTTACAGAGTGATCTTGTTAAACTTATGAACTGGTCTATACGGTGGCAAATGGAGTTTAATCACACTAAGTGTTATTAATTGCCAATCACAAATAAGAAAAACCCATTATTATCAATATACGCGGCCAAATAAGAAACTGCTTTCGAGAAAACACGCGTGAGTGGCGGGCGATATTGAATTTGACGGGCTGCAAACGCATTTACGGCCCTGTTTCTGTTAAACATTTTTTTCTTGTTAAATGAATTTGTACCATTTGGCCTTGTGTATTGATAATAATGATAATCACATGACTTTTGTCGGGCATATAGTTTATTTGTGTCCTTCGTAGCATCATTTGCACCCTCGCACCGCTCGGGCGCAAATGATGCTACTCGGGCCACAAATAAACTATATGCCCTCCAAAAGTCATGTGATTGTCCTATTCAGCTCATCATACTGTATGCATGGTAAAACTTAAAACTTAATGTATGCATGGTAGCACACTAAGACGCGTCTCTTCCCAGGATTATCTAGGTGTAACCCAGACGTCAGAGCTTAGATGAAAGAAACACTGTGATAAGGTGGCGTGTAAAGCAAACAAAACTCTGGGTCTCATCCGACGTACCCTGAAAGCCTGCACTTCTCAAGTGAAAGAAAGGGCATACCTAGCTCTTGTTAGACCTAAACTGGAGTATGGTTCCAGTGCTTGGAACCCTTACACAAACAGGGATGTAGACCAAATAGAAAAAGTCCAAAAGAGAGCCGCGCGTTTCGTGCCAAACGACTATAGACGGACAACAAGCTTCCAAGATCTTGTAAACGAACTCGGGTGGGGCTCTCTAGAAAACAGACGATTATTGCACCAAGTATCTATGTTCTATAAAGTCAGAAATTAAACGGGCTGGTTATCTCTTATCCCCCTTGTGTTAAACAATCACCAAGATCTTGTAAGCCGTATGACTATTTACAACCATGTGTTAATGTCCTTGCATTCAGTTATTCCCCTTTTGTTAGATCAATCTCGATGGAACAGACTTTCAGAACGAGCATTTCTTGCTCCGAACCTACAGATCTTTCAAACATGATCCCACCCGTTCATCTCAAGAGACTGTGACCGCTGATCGTATAGTATTTAATTTCACCTGCACTATTTATCCAGCACCTAGTTTAAAATCAACTACACAAGCACCCTCCCAGTATTAGTTCTCACTAGTTGGGAGTACACATTCTAAGTTCTTATTATGTTCAGCTGTACTAGATTGTTCCGCTATACGTCAGAGCCTGTAGATAAAATTCCAAACTGTAAACATTTAAATAAAAGTAATTGAACTACAATTCAGTTCCTACATGGTGCTGTAGGTTTTCAATTTTTTTTTTTTTGCAGGTTATAAATTAAGGTAAGAAGTATAGTAAAAAGGGAAAAGAACATACCGTAGTTGTTAATTGGTCTGTCAAGTCTTTGTAGTTCGCTCCCGAAGAATTTCGAAGGCTTTCGTTGAATACTCTGTTAGTGATAACTAGAACGATTTGAAACCTTTGAACTGTTAAACGAAACATAATTAAAAGCAATTAGAGTGGCAACCTCGTCCCCAGGGTCTTCACCAGGGTCTCAACAGGATGGAGTCATCAACGACTGGGTATCCTGTGGCAAGATCAAAACCAATCACGGCAGGTCGCGATTGTTTTGGTCTAACTTCTGTTGGTTGCGAGATGTAGGAATGTAAAACGTCGGGGAAAGGCGAATTCTACAGTCAGATAAAATCGTTATAAATTCGATGATACGAAATAATTCACAGAAATTGATACGTTAGAAAATGGTTTACAGCTGGGCCCGCAGCTGGGCTTACACCATGAAAATTTTGTCATTATTCGCAAGGTTTAGGTGGACAAAAGCATAATCAAACAAAACAATAGGATTAATCCTAATGGCTTCAATCTGTCTGTCCTTTATTCACTCCTTGTAAACTAAATATGGTAAGAGGACTGGAAAGGAAAACAAAAAAGTAGAGGAGCGTTGGGAACTAGAGAACCAGGCTCTTCCGTTTGGAAGACCGGCTAGAATATAGAATCTAACTACGAGATGTAGTGTATTTATTAGGCCAATGTTTTATGTCTTCTATACAGTTAAAAAATTTGGTATGGCTCCTGTCCAGTCTTAATTGGTGAAGTCCAAACGCAGTGGGAAACATATCTAATAAACTCGAAAAGTAGAGCTTGAGAATAATATTCTCAATTCTTGTATGTTCTCTCTAGTTTTTTTAACTGATAATTAGTCAAAACGGACTGGCTCCTGAGCAAAACAAATCGTTTCTGACTTACCACCGCATTTCAGTGGTCCGCATTGCTCTGGTACAGCGGCATTCCTCCTGAACCGTGAGTGATGATAAAGTAACTGAAACTCGTCAAATTCATCTTCATCTCTCTCGGCATTCTCCATGGTAACCTCGATTTGTACATCTCGTCGTTTCCTTGACTGGGAATTTTCTGGATGAGTGGCTTAAAAGCGAAAAAGGGACATAGTATTAGGAAAACATTAGAACTATTCAACAGCCAAGACCAAGCATGAAGCACGTAACTGACCGAACAAACAGCAACTCAACAACTACCCAGGATCAGTTCTTCGAGACTGTTGTCCTATCCTCATTGCACCAGAGTCTTCCTGGCTCGGATTGGCCTAATTTGGTCATCTCATAACTAAACAGCCCACCACTCAGATGATGATGATGATGATGATGATGATGATGATGATGATGATGATGATGATGATGATGATGATGTATTAAGATTATCACCTTCTCAACAAAAGGACGTGTGTGCAATTCTCAAAAGTCAAGGCGAAAACTTTTCGGTCGGACTTGAAAAGTTCTCTAATGTGTGCAGAACGTTTTTCAGAAAAATTCTTATTCTGAAAGCTAAGCAATTATTCTGAAAGCTAAGCAATAAAATCTTAAGTTGACGGTTGACGGAACAGTTCGGCGGGTACGAGTTTAGGAATCACTTTGACGAGCTAAAAAACAAATATTTGTATCAGCGGAAACTTCAAACTAATGGACCAGGGGTCCGTTTCTCGAAGTCCCGATAACTTTTCGGGCCCGGAGCTAAATTTAAAAATCGGAATCTATAGGGTGTATTAACCCCCAAACTAGCCGGAATTGTTTCGTCAGCTTACAATTTTATTGCTTAACCTTTAAAACCAACAAACATACATCTTTAATGCGAACATTGCAGAAGGAAAATAGCTTCTGGACCCGAAAAGTTACCGGGACTTTTGAGAAACGAGCCCCAGTTTTGTTAATAGTAACTATACTATAATTGCAATATAACTATTAAGATCTTTAACTGCGCATGGTCAGGATGCATGCGCAAATAGATCGCAACTTGAAAAAAATCAGGCCAATTTTTTCGAGTTCTTTCCTTGTGCGCGGCTAAAAAAACTGTTTAAAATTGATTTGGTTATGGTTTATTCTCACTTTGATAGATCACATGGTATTTTTCTCTCGATATTCTAGAGAAGCATTTCGTTTATAAGCAAAGGTGTGGTGTAGTAGAATATTTTATAGTTTTGTCCAAAAACCAGCAAAATCACAATGACATTGTCCCCATTCTCGTCGCCAGAGCCGCTTGGCACGTTCGTGCTCAGGCTCCGACGGTTATGAGGGCCAAGCGGCTCAGGGGGCGGGAATGCATTGTCCCTTGGCCCTTTAAAGACCCAGTATTGTCCATAATGCTTCACGTGCCTTTGTCTTGGTTTGCACAAGAGCGAGGCTTCTGTTGTTTAGCGGCACGTGAGGTATAATGGACGATACTGGGTCTTTAAGGTCATATTTACCATTTATCTCTATCCTTGGGCAGTCAAATTTCAAAGCCACATAATCCTTGACCTTTTGCAAATCTTGTCTCGTTCTTTTGTTAGTGCGGTCGGGAATGTCTGCAGCCCTATCCTCAATACAGTCAAACCTCTTCATTATCAGTACTAGGAAGGAAAAAAAGACAAAATCGTGACAGAAAATACGTTGACAGAAGCTTGCACATCACCTTCAGTAACGGTGAGGTTGGTCTGGCATGATCGATGACTGAGCTTCCGTTTAGGCCTAGAAAAGGGGGCGTCATAATGATCCTCTAGTATTAATGACATTAATTAATTCCCGAGGTGGGTATTAAAAGTTGGGGGGTGGGAGGAGAGGAGGCTAATGGTTAATCAGTGCGTTGCTCAGTTTTGTTTGCAATACCTTCCGGATGGAGTGCTTCACCCCCAGCATTTTGCTGGGCTCCCCCCACCCTCGCGACATTAAATCATTCCACACAGCATTATCCCGCTTACTTACCTAGACTGTCAGTGATGTTGAAGTAATCTATAGTAGCATTTCCGGAATTTTTGTATTTCCTCAAAAGTGCCACGCCCATTTCCATCATTATAACCAGTTTCTCGATAACTTTCACATCACTCGGATTGGAGTTCAGTGGGTCGATTTTCTTAGAAAATGTCTGGCCAAGCTGGAAACAAGAAATCGTACTCAGTCTAACACATTTCATGATAACGGGTTTTGAAGTTATTTTTAGTGACATTAGACTCCTGGTGACATACAGTAGTCAGTAAATCTGATGTTTTATCATATGATCCGTACGGTCCTGTGAGCCTTTTCTTTGCAAAACCATTGAGGAAAGTTCCGTATGAGGGCCGTATCTATTTGCGAGCGGGGCCGGAAAAACCCGTACGGTCCTACAACAAAGGCGTACGGCCTCGCGTGTTAATATTTTAAGCAGTTTTGTCTCCAAATTGGTCATATGATAAAATACTTATTGTTTAAGTTAGGTCAAGCCGGATGGGAAAATATTTGGCTCTAGGTCATGGCACACGGACCACGTTGCGCTCGGTCCATACGCCTTGAACTAGAGCCAAATATTTTCCCATCCGGCCCTCCCACTCAGTCAATAAGTACATGGTAATACTTATTCACATATTCAACCCGAAAATGGCCCAAGATTAATACAAGAAAAAACATTCCGTTCGAAATATAAACTGTACCATATGAAACTTAAATTGCTTAGTAGCTTTCAAGTGGATGGTGGCATATTGGTCTTTCCTTCACTGACTCAAAAGCTAGAGCCATCTATATCATGCAAATAGCTTCCATTTGAATATGCTTGTATTACTACAAGTTAGGATATTAGAGCGGCTTTCAATTGAGTGTCGAAAGTAATTTCGCGATTGCATTGATTTTGCATTGCTACGCTTTGTGATTGGCTGAAAAATCTCGCGCCACTTTCTCAACCAATCAGAAGCAAAACCAAAACCAATCGTGACTTGCTCACATGCATTTTCCCGCGCTTGGCGTCGGCTACATGCATTTTCCCGCGCTTAGTTCATTGGACTGTCATCCTCCGTTGT
The DNA here is from genome assembly GCA_024195265.1 of Dendrophyllia cribrosa. Lineage (NCBI taxonomy): Eukaryota > Metazoa > Cnidaria > Anthozoa > Scleractinia > Dendrophylliidae > Dendrophyllia > Dendrophyllia cribrosa. The sequence goes on from JAJLRJ010000005.1 coordinate 5,342,106, forward strand.
GATTGGCCAGAGTAAATACTTTGGTGTTGGTTTTACGACACTCAATAGCCCATTTCCGAGTTGCTCTTAGCCTCCTTTTCAAACCGAGGCCAAGTGCGAAACAATTCATATGAAAATGAGTTTTGTTTCACATGCAAATAAAACTCATTTTCGTATGAATGGTTTTGCACTTGGCCTCGGTTTGAAAAGGAGGCTAAGAGCAACTCGGAAATGGGCTATTGAAAACCGCTCTAACGCAGTAATTAAATATCGTTTGCGTGGATTCAGTACCCCTTCTACTAATGGTCCAAACCCTTGTTTGATTTCTTCCTGATCTGGTTCAACAGGCATCGGATTCACCTAAAAGTATATATATCAGTCAGACATCATGCTCCGCACACAGTCTTATTACATAGTCTTATTACCGAAGCACAACATACCCCTATTCAGCCTGGGGGGGGGGGGGGGGGGGGGGGGACCACAAAGTGCCTGCGTTTACTTTGAATACTTATTACCTTTTTAATATTACAGCAAACACCACCATACTTCGTACATTTTCTAAAAATTTATCCGGCAACAATTTGATATGACATTTCATTGTTCACGTAACTTGATATTTGCATGGCAACAAGGTTTCAATAGCCATGTTTTTTGAAATTTCGATTTTTTTTAACCTATCCATGAAAAATTTAAGTTTATTGTCGTAACTTTTACATATTTATACCATTTTAGCGTTTCTTTATTGGTTTTGATTATTTTTAGTGAATTTGCACGGTTTTCCGACGTTTTTGAGAAATCGAGAAAGCCAAAATGGCGGCTGCAAAGACCTAATGACGTATTAGTTCCCGCGTCATATGACGTCATCGTCCCAGTACTATGCACCCTCCAAGTTTCACTGTCATATCATTAAAGTTCTTAAAGTTACGAGTCTCGGGGACTCATAAAAAGCCCAGACTAAATAGGGTTAACCACACCCTCATTTTTGTAGTTCCCGTTTACTGATTATTTTTTGCTCAAGCTTTTTCTACCAGATGTTTATGTCAAAAACGAAATTAAATCCCTAATAAGCCCTCTTTACTTGGCTCCAAACATTTAGCGCCTCCGGCGTAAAATTGAATCATTGCGATACATACAGTCATGACACAAAAATATAGTTTGGCCGGTGAGTAACTAATAAGGGAGTTTAAGTTCTAGTTCTAATTATACTAAGATCTTTAATGTAGGTCTTTCTATTGATTAGTTTCTAACTGATTCAAATATATTATGGAACAAATAACGACCGCACGGAATTGCGTAACACCTAGAATGTTCGTCCCATGCAGAACAAACAAATTAAGTGCTATCTAATAAACTAATAATTTCACTATCAATGACCTGGACTGTGGAATGCTGGACAGAAGAGACAGAGGATGGACTGGGAGCCTCTGCTGTGTTCCATATCCCGGATGTACCAACCACTGAACCTTGTACGAGACTCTCATTCCCCGAGCTACTGACGTTCACAGTTGGTGAAAGATTCTCATTCACTGTGCTACTGGCAATCACAGTTGGTGAAGGCTGGATATTGCTATTGCCGACTAAAAGATACGGATAAAACATTTGTCATAAACGCGTTGATATCTTTAATTATGATGGGTCATTCTGTTGTATAAAACTGGCATAACTTATTACCAATTAGGCTTCACAGCCAAAGGCACATGAAGTAGCTTGGAGTATTGCTACTCCTCCCTGGATTGGATGGTAGTCCATCACAGGGTGACCTGGTTTATATACTATGAAGTGACTAGGAGTATTGCTACTCCCCCTGGATAGGATGCTAGTCCATCACAGGGTGACCTGGTTTATATACTATAAGGCAGCTAGGAGTATTGTTACTACCCCTAGATGGAATGCTACTATTACTACTCCGCCTGGATGGGAACTAGCCCATCACAGGGTGACCTGGTTTATATACTATGAAGTGATTAGGAGTATTACTACTCCCCCTGGATGGGATGCTAGTCCATCACAGGATGACCTGGTTTATATACTATGAAGTGACTAGGAGTATTACTACTCCCCCCTGGATGGGAACTAGCCCATCACAGGGTGACCTGGTTTATATACTATGAAGTGACTAGGAGTATTACTACTCCCCCCTGGATGGGATGCTAGTCCATCACAGGGTGACCTGGTTTATATATCATGAAGTGAATGGGGGTATATATTGCTAACCCCCCTGGATGGAATGCTAATCCATACAGGACCATACAGGGTGACCTCCTGGTTTATATACTACTAGCAGTAATCACAGATTATGGAGACGCGTTCGAAGGAATTTCCGGCGGAAATGAGCCCCTGAAAAAAACCAATAGGGGCGGCCATTTGGAAGACCGTCTACCAAAAAATCTCAAATTTTACTGCACATAAACCACAGGACAACCAACACGAAATTAGGATTGCGTTCTTCGAACGCGATAATGTGACTAGGACTATTGCCACTCCACCCCTGGATGGAACGCTAGTCCATCACAGGGTAACCTGGTTGATGTCTTATGAACGACCACTACCGAACGCTAACACGTGTGATAGTTGCCATGATATGATGATGTTGATGATGGTATGATAGTTGCGATGATGATGATGATGATGATGATGATAATGATGATGATTATAATGATAATGATGATGATGAAGATGATGATGATGATGATGATGCCTAGTATACGGGACAATGCATTTTAGTAGTGTTTATAATAATATAAACATAAACACGTATAAACATAAACATAATAATATACCTTTAATTTGGCGTTCTAATCTTCGTTTCCACGTTTTCGCAAAAAGTTTGAAAGTAGTGCTTGTTCCGGCTTTTATTTGAATTCGGTATTGTATAAATGATTGTACCATGAAAAACTATAGTTTCATGTGAAATAAACCACCAGGTTTAAGGTCAGGGAACATCACTTGAATTTCTGGTTTAATTTTTTTACTGTTTATTGACTATATATTCTCTTTAATACTTCTCGTTGTTGAGTCCAACAAGAGTTTTTTTGGAACATTTTTTATCAATTTAGCTTTTGTATCAGGCGTTTAGGAATATTTTTCCTAAAAGACGTAAAGTGTGATCATGAGAAATGATGAAAATTTACCCGTGTTTAATAAACGCCGGGTTTCGAATAAACGCTGGGTGTGCGAGGCCGAGTTTAAATAAACGCCCACTGTATGCCAAATATACCACGGGAGAAAATCAAAATTAATCCGTGGTTTCTTGTTTTCGGCAAGATAAATACCATATTTATGCGTCATGTTTTTGTTTTGCGGTTTTGGCCAATTAGAACAACGAAAGTTTTCAAGAAAAAATTATGTTTCAGGAATTTCAACGTTAAACAGGAATTTCTCCGCTGATCGAACTTTCGTTCATTTAAATGATAAAGTAAGCTTTTTCTGATACGCCTTCCAGCAGTTGGGATTTTTAGAAAATGTTTGTTTAGTCTGTAGCGTTACTTTCTTCTGTTTACAGTGTCCGCAATAAGCACTTTCGTGTAAAAATACATTGACCGCTTAATAAAGCTATTAAAAACATTTATACCAAAGTTATGAGTTATCTGTTATAATATTACCAGTTCTCTGACTTCGGCAAGCTGTTATGTCTATACACTTTAATTTGGCGTTTTCTTACTTTTAATTAATGAGCGATTGTTTTAGAAGTTTTTCTCTAAACCTCGAACGGCATAAAGATAGGTGTTTTTTAATCTTTTTCTTCTCTTATACACGACGAGGCATTTTTTCCATACCACCATGAATTACAAGGGGAAACTAAAGTAGGGGGTTTAACCAGAAGACGCGAAAAGTAAACTTAAGCACCCAACAATGCATTTAGCAAAACACTTGGAATGGCGTTCTATTGTTTTTCTATATCATTTCAGCACCTTTAAATGCGAAAGCTTTTACAGTTTAATCTTTTCGATTCTTTTAGCTGAATATTTCAGTGGCAGAAAATTTTAGGAAAGAAAATCTTAACTGCGAAATTAAAAGCGTTAAATTTTCCGATGTTAAGGTAATGTTACACGCACGGGACGATTCGCAACGACAATTTTTTTTAGCGCAACTTTTCTTCGCAATTTTTGCGTTGCGAAGTTTTTGAATGAGCTTCAAAAACTTGCAACGCAAAAACACGAATTTTACTCAAGTTTTTTCGTGTAACATTCCTGTCGATAATTGCACTAAAAATCGTCGTTGCGAATATAATCGTCCCGCGTAACACCAGTTTTATGAAACTAAGCGGTTGAGGCGACATTTTCCAAAATAAAACTGTGGTTTATGGTCTAATTTATTACGAATTTTTAAGGCAACTGACGCCTGCCGAACAGCTTTTTCACAATAATACAATAAAATACAAAAATTAAAATATGAGAAAACAACACATCTGTCATATATTTAGAATTACAAAGCAATACATCATTCTAAACACTAATAGTTTGGCACAAATATCTATTCCGCCCGCATGATATGCAAATGAAAAACGATTAGCGGTAAAGAGAAATGAAAATATACTGAGGAGCAAATACACAAACAGACGGAATTAATCCTAACCGAAATTAATGGGATGCCTCGCACGAAAATTTGGAATTATTTGTCCTTTAAGCTGAAATGGCGGAGAGTTGAAGAAAAACTATGAAAATGTAGTTGCGTTATAAGATTTGTAATGTTTTAACACGAGCACGGTTTTTCTAACGTCTTGTATGCTCTCCGAGCAAAAAATCTATTTGTCTAAAAAATCGAAAAAAAAACCAACACTTTTAACTGGATGAAATACAAAAGGTGAAAAATAAACCTTATCTTGAGTGTGTGTTGGAAGGGAAGGATGCGTAAAGTGTCATATCGTAAAGTGAGGGAAACAGAAATAATGTATTATAATTTTAAATTTCAGTAAACTGAATACAAAAATTACGGCAATGCGAGGCGTTTTCACTAATTTAACTTTCTCCTTTACAGTCATTCCCTACTTGATAATCATGAATGCTGTGTTAGACACATCGAAATGCGTACGTCGTATCGCCATATTTATAAAGTTAGTAATAATCTCTTCACTTCCAAAAATAACAGTATATCCGGCTAGGATACTAGCTTTTTTCATTAGCTGCCTTATAGCTTTATCATATTTTTTTTTATCTCAATAAATATCTTGAGAGTGAAATAGAAGAACAAGGGTGAGCTATTTCCCTCAAGAAACAAGAATGATTTTAACTTCTATTTATCTGTTTTCATGCATGTGTTTAAACACTGACGGATAATTTCAATATTGGGTAAGCGCATTTCAAAACACCTGCTTCGGAACGTTTTCCTGCAAAAAGCTAAACTGTACTCTAAACTGCCAAAATCAATCCAAGTCAGTTTCAAAAACGGTGCTAGATTACCATTACAAGAAAAATGTAAGCCTTCAGTGTTGCCCCGTAAAAAAATTATTCATTAAAAAAGCTAATCCCATATTTACATGGAAACTGAAGAGTTTGTCAGTCAAGCTGTCTTGAAGCGGACCTTGTTATTACCGGAAATAATAACGTTTTCGATAAAGATGTACGATAGCTCTTACAATATATTCAGGTGTGTAGCATTTTCCATAGTTTTCTCGCACAGTTGTGACCGGACATTCAGGTATTAGCTAAAAGAACGATGATTTATGAAGAATTTCAGTTTAATCGTTACCTGTTGATGACGTCGTGGACTGGCTAAACGAATATCCAAAACTCACAAAAATTAGATACAAAACCTGTGTCAGGAAAAATAAAACAAAGCGAAAAAAATATTGTTTATTATCAAAACCTATGCTGATATATAAACGCGAGAAAAAAAGTCCATTTTTGAAGACCTAAAGATTGAAATCAATTTAGATAGAAACCACACTGCTGTCGTGATGTATAGAAAATTATATCGCGTACCTTGAGCGTGATGATTGTGTCCAAACTTGCGGCCATGTCTAACCACAAGTTCTGCCTTCTCACCAGGGTTAAAGTTATCACAATTAATGTAACAGACTTGTTTAAGTCGTTAACGAATCGAAGTAGTTACAAGCTTAAGTAGTGTCAAGAACAGGAGAAGCAACTCTCTGCTAGGTTGCTGTGCATAATTTGCCCAAGAACCGAGATAATCATTATTTATTTATAACAGCCGATCTTCGTAGATATAAGCATGTTTTATTTAGCAGGTGATGAATAAATTTGATAGCAGTACGCGCGATGGTTTTTAGTCATTTTGAAGGATAAATTCAACCACGGGCTAGCCAAATAGAGTTTCAATGAATGGGAAGCAAGCAAATTTAATCGCTTTTCCGTATCATTTCACTTGCTGAGGAATTTGTAAAATTACTCAAAAATCCCCGGAGGTTTTGTTGTTTTCGTCTCCAAGGCAGCCCTTGGAAATTTAGTTAAAATTCACCTGCTCAATTTCAAGAGATTTGATTGGCTGTTTGAGAGCTCATGAGTCATGTGCTTCTTGAACTTGAGGGCCGACGAATGAAACGTTAGTCCTTTCCAGTTTCTTTTCATTGTTCTTCTCATCTTTGTTGCTTTGCTCATCTGTGGATATATCTAGCACCTTCTTACGGCTCAGTCTGATGCAACTTTAACTACGAGAAAGGGCAAGACATTTATCATGAAAGTTCTCAGTGAACGATGGCTACTCTGTGCACGTGTTGTGAGTGTTTTTGCAATATTTTAATAGAGCGCTTTCTGTATGACCGTCGTGGAAAACGGTCTCGCTGAGTGTTCGGGCGATTTGTTTTGATCCACTCGCCAGTAGACAACGATCAAAATATGCAATTTGTGATAATCTTGATTGGCATAAATTAATATTTTGCTGGTACGGTACACCTCAGAGAACTGGGTACCAGAAAAGTGCGCGAGGCCTCACGGTTCGCGTGAGCCCGTAGTTCGGTTGGATTACCATTCTACGGTCAGCCTCTCCTCGTCAATTCCTAACCCAACAAGTTATTATTTTTTTGTCAAGTTAAGTTGCGCTTTAGTTTTTGTATTACCTTTAGACTTACTATTGACATGTTTAGGCGCATTTTTTTTTCAGGTGCATTTTTTTTAAACCAGTTTAAAGTAGCACCACCGCATAGGTTTGAAGTACATGGTCCCCATTTTTTCCCGTGAATAGTTTTTTTGGCTGATTAACGTTACCGACTTTGGGCGTTTAGATTTATTGTAATATTGTAGTGCTTTGTCAATCAATAAAATGTATCGTGGGCCTGGCTGACTAACGCCCCATGTCTCTCAGCCTTGTGTGTTTATTCGGCTGTGTAGTGGAGGCAAAATAATCCTTGCTCGTTTTCCAGCTAAAATTCATTCCCAATATCGAAAGAGGCCTGTTCGATTGACCTGTCAGAATGCTGAAAAGCGAGTGACGTCAAAGAAAATAGCTACTTTTAGCTCACATTCCGCTCGCTTTGCTTTGCGTGTTTGCTGAACCAACCAAAAGCCACGCGCGCTTACCGCTCGTAGATCTCGCGCGCTCCACTATAAACTGAAAGAAAAATAGAAGACTGCTCGCAGCCTGGCGAAAACAAAGCGTGACCTACTTTGCTATGGTCCGCGTTTTACTAGTTGACGTTTTACTAGTACGCGTTTTACTAGTCCAGTCCAGGCTATCGAGCACCGCAAAAGTCTGCCACTACTCACACTAACGCCGTATTGAAATTCCACCCCCAGCAGCAACTAAAGGTTTCATTGTTACAGCAAATCCAGGCCACGGGTTATCTCTGTCGGTCACAGGGAAAGAAGCCCAGAGGTGTGACCCAGGGGGCGTGGTTTAGTTGGTATTTTGTATCATGTGGTCGATAGAGAACATCCTTTTTTGACAATTTTTAAAAACATTTCTGAGAGTGCACACTTCCTAAAACCACACAACAGCAACAAGATCTAATGCTCTTCCATCTTCATAGAGAACTTTTTCAATTAAGATCGAAGGGGAGTCTGCTTGCAGGGTACAGGATTAGCTATCTTGATCCATGCTAAGAATTTTGATCGACAACTTCAAAACTAACCCCTCGGTCACATTCGCGCTTGAGATCGTTGTCAAGCATGCTTGCTTATGACGTCAGTCAAGCAAGCCGGAGCAAGTGCTAGAAACTTAAGCAAGTGCATCGTGGTCACATTGTAAATCCACCGCTTGCTTGTGTGAGTTGCCTGTTAAACGCAATGGATGGCCATCTGGTGCTTTTGGTTTTCGATTTAATGTTACATCAATTGCGCGTATTCACGTCTAAGAAGATTCAGGGCTATACGTCGAAGGAGAAGACATATATGTTATTTACCGACCTAGGCCGGTAAATAACTTATTTATTTTTTTCCTACTTTAATTCTGCGATTCGCCGTGAAAATCATTCATGTACAGCTTTCCAAGAAATGTTTCTTACGCGCCGCGTACAGCTAAACTGACAGAACGCGCGCAAAATCTAAATTAACTCGGTAATCTTCACAACTTTCCATTCATAAACAAAAAAAACTTAATGTGCAAAGTGAACTCATTGCTATCAGTTTATGTCTCTTGGTAGAATAAACGGCTCTTGTGTTTGCCTTCGGTGAGGATTGCCTACAGCGAAGCCGTGGAAAGCTGAATTATAACTTTAAAAACTTTTCAGCGTAATTTATTTATAGCGGGGAGAAAGCTTAAACTGAGCTATTCTAATTTAAAAATCATGTTTTCTTGAATGAAAACTTATAGAATTTAGATAAAAGAAGGTAAAAACCGAGAAATAAAAGTATACAAACCGAGCAATGTAGTGAAAGTACAAATTATCTCGTAAAATCCTATCGCTAAATGGCGTGTAAATTATTGACAACAAACCTAGTACAAGACTAGAATGACAAAAGACTTTTTAATAAAAAATTCACAGAATCTCTATTAGGAGAAAAAACACAACCAGAAAAATAAGAACACTTAAACCGAATGGAGTCAAAACCTTTGTAAAAAAGCGCTAGATTGCATCTTATTATAGTAATGTTTTGCCACAAATGCCGCTTTGTAAAAAACAACAACAAACCCAAAAACTATAAAATCAATAAATCATAAAATCGAAACTTGTACTCGCCTTTTCGAGGAATAAAATTGGCCTTTATTTTTACGGCTGATTTCTCCTTCCATTTAGTTTGTTCTGTCTTTCTTCATTGAGTCTTTTTGTACCTGGTTTAAGCGTAGTTAAGATCTTCAGCGTGTTGTCTGGTCTTTGCATGTCAGCCGATGTCAGCTATGATGAAACTTTGCCGGTTTTCTTCATTGTTTTCTTTGTTTGTGTCGTTAAATATTATATCTGGCCAATAAAAATTCACTTTCGCTTTGCTAGCTTTCGTCTGGGTTCATAATTTACGAGAAAATTCAATGATATAAGCAGTTCATCAACAGAAAATCAATTCAGTGTCATTGCAATCGTGAAACCCGGTCCGTAACCCCGGTCCGTATCGTAAAAAGCTGGACCGGCTGAAAGCGCGGGAAAGCGCGCGATTAGCCAATCGGATTCAAGGATTTAGGATTCCGGACCGCTGAGATGCTTCAGAAAAAAATAATGTACTTTCTTCTCCGCCTTGTGAATATAAATCTCTCGCCTGAAACCTTTACGACGTATTCGCTTCACTCGTTGCAACTAACGGGGAAAGTGCATTTTTGTCACTTTCTCGGCTTTGGATGAAACTGTACGTGGAACAGTAGCCATAGTGGAATGTATAGAAAACTGAGTTCGGTACAAAACCTTCGACGAATGGTCGAGGAAACGTGTCATGCGGCGCCGGCGGCGGTGGCTAAGTACCTGTATAATTAGTAAAAATTGGAAGTTCGCTAAACCCAAATTGGCAATGAACTGGTATGGTCATAAGGCGACGGCGTTTTTGACATTTTCAAATGAAATGCAAGGTGAAAAAACTTTTTCTCTACGAAAACGAAAGCCAAAACTCACGCGTGACGCTCGACTGAAACTTCTAGTCAACCAAAAAGGTCAAGATGTCAAAAATACTGCTTATTGGTCAATTCGAACAAAACCAATTAAATTTGTTTACCAAGCAAAGCACAGCTTAAGAGCACTTCTGAGTGCTCTTAAGCTTAGCTGCGGATCTTTTGAAGATTAAGCTACTCCGCCTTCTTTTTCAAGCAAGCAAGCAGTGCCGCGCTAGGTCGGTCACACCTGTAACGAGCTAGGAATTTGCTAGGTAAACAAAAATTGGTCAAGCAAGCAACAGCAAGGTTCTAGCGCGAATGTGACCGAGGGGTTATTCCGCCTAGAATCGTTACAAGGCTCTTGATTGGTTTACCGAAAATTGGTAGTAAACACTGATTGGTGGAGCTAATTGTCTACAACTATAAAATACAACTATAAAAATACAACCTGTACACGTTTGGCTGTTGGTGAGAAAATAGATTATGTCTAAACCTTATTTGTTATTTACACTAGCTAAAGGAAATTAGTTCTGGATCGATTACAGTTTCGATTATAAATGAAGGTGAGAACCTGCTTGTATTTTCAAAATTTGCATTTTTTTAGCACGTGCTCGATCCAAGATGGCGAAGGTGTATGCAGCTCTGCTGGCGGTTTTCTGCGTAATTGCTTCCTCGCTGGCCGTAACAAACGAGGAGATTGACAAGTTTCTGGATATCTGCATAGACTCGAAGCACCACAAAGACAACCCAGGGCCCGAAGGTGATTTTTTCAACAAGACTTTCCACTGTACGCCATGGCGTAACCACGCTTGCTGCAAAGCGAACACGACATTCAGTATCAAGGAAGATGGAGTGCTCTCTCTTTACCGCATGCATTGGGATCAGTGCAACAGAACCATGTCACCGAAATGCCGCAGATTCTTCGAGATGGATACTTGCATGTACGAATGCTCTCCGTACATGAACCCGTGGATAAAGCGCGATTCCAAATCAAAGATAACGCGAAATGAACGCTTCCAGAACGTGCCGATGTGTAGCAAAGATTGCGATGCGTGGTTTGATGCTTGCAAGGACGATTACACTTGCTCTGATAACTGGGGAGATCAGAAAACTTGGAACTGGACAAAGCAAGGAAATATGTGCAAGATGGCGTGCAAGACGTTCAAACAATACTACGGTGGGCCTGAAAAATTCTGCAATAAACTTTTCGACTACTCGTGGCAGTACACCGAGGGCAAGGCTGGCGAAGATTGCATGACGCTGTGGCCGAATGGTACCCACAACATCAACAAGAAAGTTGCCGAGAAGCGAGCTAGGGAGCTGTTAATTGCGAGATCTTCTGCATCCCAGCTTGCCACCGGGATCGCCGCAGTATTTTTACTGACTGGTTTGGTGTACATGAATTAACTTTTAATATTGCATAGAATCGCTAATAAAACATGCGTGAGAATTAAGCTTATATTATCGGTAACCGATACTTTTTGTGTGACTTCAGATTCATCTACATAAAGCAGTATGTTGAATAAATTGTTGTAATAATTACATGAAAAATTAAAGTTTAAGCTGATGTGATTAAGGTTTTTGGTTTGTATGGCGGCCATGTTGGGGGTCAGAGCAATGGAATTTCAATCCTTTGGGAATAAAACTCGATTTTTATGAAACGATTTCTATTGTTTTATGTGACGGCCAACATGGCTGACGTAACACCATATTGCTTATCTATGCATCATCGCATTTGTCGCATAATAAAAAAAAAATTGTTTAGAACTGAGGTTTACTATCAATATCACGGATGTAAATTTTAGTTGTGACATTCATTTACCCTTTAACTTTAACAGTTGACAATTTCAGTGAAAATATTGGGAAAGATTTCCGTATAACCCCAAACATTAGTTATGCATACCATTCTTGTCGTTCTTAAACTGAAACAAAAGCCAAAAGAATAGAACTCGATCCAAAAGCAAAACAATAGCACATACACAATTAATTTATGGGGTTATACAGAAATCTTACCAGTACAGTTTCAAAAGTAACAAACCTCATTACTTTCGGAATTAGCTGCTTTTGGGCCTCGCTACTTTTTGGAGGTCTTTTCAAACACTGTCAAATGTAGCTGGTGCAAGCTCCTTTTCCAAATGAAATACAAGACAGAAATTTCAAGCAGTAGTTGTTAAAGATTGTGTTCTGTATAATTAAAAATACTTGGGTCTCTCTATAGCCTACACGTAGTCATAACCACCCCCGATTTATGGGGGTCCTTTCTATTGGGGAGTCACGACTTTCGGGGGGCTCACTACTTTCGGGATTTATTAGCAGAAACAAAAACTTATTTGAGGAAATATGATATTAAGCCATCATTAAACACTGCCAAGATATAAACCAGGTGTTTCAATAACTTTAGAGGGTGTCAGTTGAGCTGATCAAGTCTAACTTTGGCTCTGGGGAAGGTTTGTAGACTGGTGTAGGTTTAGTACCTTATCAACTGGGTGGGTAGGATAGGTAAAGGAACTGGTCTTTATTTAGAGAGGGGAAGGCTGGTGCAAATAGGCAGTGGATCACTGATTTTTATGCAGGTAAAAAGGAGGGCCACATAACATTATGCAAGCATGAAAGGGAATTGTGGGATTAGCAAAAAATGCCCTTCATAAAAGGGAGGGTCAGAAAATTTGAACATGGCATACCTTGTTTTGCACCACCCCTCCCCCTCTCTAAATAATGACTGGTCCCTTTATAAGATTTGTATGGCCTGCCATATGAGAGATTCTGATGTGTAAAAAAAATAAAATAACTTCTGAGATGTAGTATGAGATCAGGATGATGGCATTTATTGAATCTCATCCATAGAGCTGTCTTGTTTGTATGACGGTGCGTAGAAACTCCCTTGAAAAGGCAGCTAGAATACTCCCAAATTCATGAAGCATTTTGTCACTTACATGAAACAGGGTTTTCAGATGGCAAGAAAATAAAAATGGCTGCTCAGGTCACTGGAAATAACCCAATCCTCCATTTCATCATGTGTTGCATGATTAAGTTCTCAGATGGGAATTTATCAGAGTATTTTAGCAGTCCTTTGACATAAGGGCCCTACTCTCCCAAGCAGCCATGGGTTGTCATGCAACGGGGAGGATTGCATGGCAACCCGAATAACGGTGCATAGGAGACTACAAGACCCCATTCTTCAGGGTAGTCCAGCACTTGTCCAAACAATGTCTGTGATTCGCTAAGAAAACAGTAGATTTGTCCCGCTGGGATAGGGATAAGGGATAGGTGCATTGTTCAAGTGATATATCAATTGTATCGTTTGCCAATCACAGACATTGTTTGGACAGCTACGGGGTCGCCCAATCATGTCTCGAGCTTATCAGGATATTGGGGTAGTAGGGGCAACAATTATAGGGATACGGGATATTTCTAGGGAAAATAACTGAGATAGGACATTATGGAAAGAAAATATCAGGATATTAAGAGGATTTGCAGACCTCCCACCCCCCTCTTTAATTAAAATGCCAGATAACGACAGTAGAATAATCACGTTACACATGCATATTCTATTTTGCCAAAGGTTTTTATTGAAACAGTCACTCCAGGTTTTTGACCTTGATTATTCTAAAGATAAAAACACTTTTCCCAGTATATATAATTATATATTATAATGTTCTTTTACTTCTAGACGCCACTGCACACAAATTGAACTGCTGCAGAAAGTAAATCGACTTACAATAACAACACTGTAATAATGTAAAAGAGTTTGTCATTTCAATTAAATGACTACTACAGCAAGCAATGGAGGACACTGCAGCCATTGCAGGCTATAAGATACAATCCCCATTAACATGTTTTTCTATCCTCACTTGCTAAGCTACTAATAATTAGAAACTTCATTTTTTATCATGCCTTGAATGTTCATAGAAAGTATGTAATCAACAAATTATGAAGCTGGTTTATCTATGCTAATGATAAAATTGAATAAATAATAAAAAAGGAGACAAAGGAATACAAGGAACAAGATGAAGTGAAAAAAACCAAGACATACCCACTAATCAAAAAGTTCCAACAACAAGAAAAAATTCCAACTTTCTCAACTCCAACAGTTATTAGTTTTGATGTGCATAACCTTTCAATTCTTGGATTGTGGAACATCACCTTTCAATATCAAGAACCAGGCAATGGAGTAGAATGAATTCAACGAGAATGTGGAGGGAATGGGGTGATCGAAACATTTACATGTACACCCATAGTTCTCAAGCTTCCACTAAGCATGTTTAGAGATGGAGAATGGCATTGACTTTGCGAGATGAGCATTTTTCTCTGCTGGTCCAATCTGAGACTCCCAAGACCAGTGGTGAATCAAGGGGAGGCCCTTCCCCACACATATCTTGTCAAATAATCGGAAACATTTGCCAGAAACGTTTTTTCAGTCTCTGACCTTTCACTCTGGTGTCTGCATTCGTTTAACGGTTGGAAAAGGCAATTACAAATCTAACTAGATAGGATAATATAATGCATAACTAGATTATCAGAATGAATACCGTTTTTTCTGTCAGTGAATTTCACAACATGTGCCTGTGAGTAGTCATTATAAGTAGCCAGTAAGTTATTTTATCAGCAAGTTTGAACCCATGACTTGTACAAGTCTTTATCTTTAAATATGAAAAATAATTTACCAGCATGACAAGAAAAAAGTGTACAATCTTTGGTGCCATGCAGTGCCTGGTAGTTTAAGAGCCTTTGGGCTCCTGATTCTTTTGCTCAAAGCTTTGCAATGGGAGCATAACTAATCACCAAATCAAATTATCCTGTTTTGTAAATTGTGTACAATACAAATACAAATACAAAACATGTAGCCACCTGGGAGAGTATGCACCTTGACAGTGGGACAAAATGTTTAAAAGCTCATTCTCCCCTTTACAATAATATTACTTTAAATCCCATCCCTTCAATATAATATAAGATCAATGAACAAAGTACTCTAACGTCTTAAAAATATCAATTTGAGTTCAACTGGCAGTTTATACATATCAGTGAGTGTGGAGTGAAAAAGCATTCATGTAAAAGCAACATTTTCCCACTATCAAGATAGTTCACTTTGTACATGTCTGTATGCCGGCATGCAATGTATATTTTTAACTAAGTGCATTAACCCTTTCACTCCCAGAGTCAATTATGGAGACATGTAGTGTAGTTCTAACTTTTGAGTCTGTCAACGAAATCCTATGGTGTGACCATTCAAATGAAACCTCTTCAACAGTACTTTAACATGGTAACATTTGTTTTTCAATATTTTACAAAATGAAATTTGGGATTTTTCTTGAATTTTGATATTTGGCACTCTTGGAAGTTAAAGGTTTATTAAGGAACACTATCTTAGCCTGTAAACAAGATACAGTTAAATCCTGATAATACCAACAACCAAGGAGAACATAGAACTGTTTGAGATGATGGTGGTTCAGATAATCAAGACTCGTCAACTTAAGCGCATTTTAATTGGCTTGGATGTTCCGATACCCATATTTTTTGTTTTATAGATTGGTTTCTTTACCAATTTTCTACACTTTCTGAAAAAAAAAAAAACATTGTAGAAGGCTATTTTTTTTATTTTTCTACCCAAGTGCCAACAAATTCTGCTCATAATGTAGCTGTACAAGGTTTGTAAATGCCCTCAGGCTTGAAAGTTAAGTTTACTTAAAAGAATAACATTGGTTGAAATTATTAACTCAATAAACCCACTTAATATATAAAATTTGACTAAGTACGTTTGTCTCCAGCAATTCATCTTCAGTATTTTTAAACAAACAGCCACTGAGTTTTCAACCAGTCAGTGACCCCCAATTTATTTTACATTTCAGACAAGGGTGATTCATAAGATTTCTGACTGTGGCAGAAGTTTGAAAAAAAAATCTGAGTTGTAGAAAATTTTTGTGTGTATGTCCACAAGTCCTAAATAACAGCTTGTAGTGAAAACTTGACATTCCTAGAGTACCATAGGTTCAACACTGCCAGAGGGCAGCTGCGACAGGAAAGATTTGATGTCTTCTTCAAACTTCTTCACAATGTGAGAAAGACACTTTTTTCTGATGGTAACAATTTCAAGAACACTCCAAGTTTTGTCAGGAGAAGTATGAATGCTCTACCGCTTGATTTATGAGAAACGTTTGAAAGAACTCCTTTTAACAACTGACAAAATTGAACACAATTATGTCAGAATTGAACTGCCTCAACCAAATTATTTTTACATTATTGGATTTTGAAACCCTTCTAATATTACTGTTACATCTTATAAGATATACAAGTATTTTCGTAATATACAGTTATACTGAATGACAGTATGAAAGGAAAACTTTAGGTTAGCCTTTTCATGCTACCCAAATCCTTTTGGTTTGCTCCACTTGCCATCTCATTTTCTGTGCCTTTGCCGCAGGGGCGTGACTCCAAACAAGTTAGGTAAGCCTGCTATCAGGAAAAGTTTGGGTGAGTTTGCAAATACATCATAGGTTTTAGACTGCAAAATATAACTCGTATTTTGTGCAAACAGCCTCTTATTTTTTTATCAAAACTTTACATATTTTCCAGTGCAATAATGTTGTATTTTAATCTTTCAGTCCCAGAGTCAACTACGGCAACATGTTGTGTAGTTCTAACTTTCGAGTCTGCCAACAAAATCCTATGGTGCTACCATTCAAATGAAGCCTCTTGGGCAGGACTTTTGCATGGTACATTTGTTATTCAATATTGTTTTTATAAAATGAAATTTGGGATTTTTCTTGAATTTTGATTTTTTGCACTCTTGGGAGCTAAAGGGTTAAGACATTTGACAACTATTCACCAAAGTGGAGGAGGCCAGTGGTGGATATTTACTGAGCTGTGAAACGGCGAGGTAAAATATCCACCACTGGCCACTGACACTGAGGTCAATAGTTGTTTTAGTATGTACCAAAACAGTGAGATAATATACCCCTAAAATGATGATTTTTAACTCATTTATTCCTGTCAATGATTACAATTTTTGCGTGCAAATGTATAATGCAAATGACCGTAATTTGCTAGGAGGCGAATAGCACCTGCTATCCCAAGTTTCAGTCGCCAATCAGAGTATGCCAACAACGCTATCCACTGTTTTAGTATAACACTAAATCTATTTAGTAATAGTATTAACATGTTATAAAATGCAGGTTTTAAATCACTTTTCTGTCACTAATTCAGACGTTTTACACTTAACCCAGACCAATGTTTTCACTGGGCCATGTTTATAAGCACCACATATAATGTCAGTCAGAAAATTGTGTCAAAAATAGTGATTTGTATGTTGGAGCTCATAAAACACTGTCATGCACAGATTAAAGCCTTGGGTTATGTGATAATGTTCTCTTTTAAGATTGTGGCTTAAATCCTATGGTGTGACCATTTAAATGACGGTTCCTTTGCGATATTTACCTATGGCGGCGTTAATTTTTCAGTACTTTACAAAAAAAATGAAATGTTGGATTTCTGTTTACAAGTTTAACTGGCCTACCATACAATTGCTTAACAGGTCCAAATATCCTTAGTTATTAAATAATAAAATAACAATCCTAATAATTATATGTAGCTGTACTCTTTGTACAGCTATTAAAACTATAGGATGGAAAAGGCTGGGAATGTTGAAATAAAAGAAATATACGGTATATATTTTAAGCCATTGTCAGAATGGAATGATTTCAATACTGCAGTGTTAACTCAAAATGCCCAAGTTGATTATCAAAATCCAGGTTAATGATAAAATCATCTTCATCAACAAACTGCTCAATCATTCGATCATCCATGTTCACAAGGATACTGAAAGAAAAGACAAAAAACAATGACAACACATTTCAAACACTACGCAATTCAATTAAATTCAGTTCATGGGCCTTGTTGGAAAATAAATAATAAACTTTATTCAAGTGTCGTATAACTTTAGCATGGTGTTGCCAATTTGGGACACCATAAATAACAAAATAATATACACTTACACAACTGCCCATGAGTACCTTATCGTTGAATCAAATTGACAAAATACTTACCCCTTTTTTGTCTTTTTGTAAACGTTCTTGATCATTTCAGGTGGCATACCATATTTACTGGCTACCTGCAAATCAAATAGAAAAATCAAGGAAACTGATAAAAAACAAACACAGCCAGCTCTCCTAAGAACCTTTTGACAAATATATACAGTACAGGAGGAAAGCCAGATGATGAACAAAAAAATAATAATTTCCCACCTGGCAAGTCATACATTGTAGCTCGAAAAAGGTCTGTCATGTCTGACTTTACTAGACTACGAGCAGTCTCTCTTTCCCAGCTTAGTCCGTCGAGCGAGTAACAAAAAAACATTAGCGAACGGATAATGGCCACGCGAAACTGGGGGCAAGGCAGGCGCACGGGAAAAGATAGACTACAGACTAAGCCCAGGTGTTTGAATACATACATACATAAACTTTATTTTAACTCGAATTTAAGTGTAGCTTGTGAAGCTAATTTCTTCGAGTAGAATTATTAGTTGCTCTCACAACTCAAAAATCTGATTGGCTCTTGATCAAAGATCTTTCAACAAGCGGTAACGCCGCGGTGACGAGTTGTCAACACTCATGATCAATGTCATGGCTGACAAGCTCCAGGAATGTTTATCTCGATTTCCAGTTCAATCGTTGAAACCAGAGCAGATCGAAACGCTTGAAGCTCTTATCGACGGATGTGATGTCCTCACTATTTTGCCAACTGGGTTCGGAAAGAGCCTTATATATCAAGTGTTTTGCCAAACAAAACTCTCTTCGAACCCGAAAGCGAGTGTTCTTGTGATTTCGCCGCTCAACAGTAATGTTGTCGAACACGGCAAGTCAACGAATTAACTGAACTTGGCCTTCCTGACATCCATTTGAATGAGAACGACGCAGATTGCATGAAAGCCATCTCTGAAGGGAATTTTAGATTTATATTTTGTTGTGCTGAGGCCTGTTTATTGGAGGAATTTCTAAATTTGCACAAATCAGAAGACACAGGGCCGGATATCCAAATGGTGGTTGTTGACGAATCTCACACGGTGTAAAATGGGGTTGGCAGGCCTGCATGACTCTTACCTCATGTTTTAAATGCCATTTGCTCCTTCTATAAGTTTTAAACGGGTATTCTGTTTGTTAAGGAGGCTTTTAGTTTAGAATAAGTTTTAAAACCTTTCAAAAGCCGCGTGCAACAGACTAGAGGTCAAGTCTGTCGGTTGTGTTTTCCCGTGGTGTTGTGCTTGTAGATTTTGTCCTCATTTCAGCGTCCTTTTTTGCCTGGCGGTCTATTGGCATGTAGATTTTTATGTAGGAAAGGTTTGAATTTCTCTAACTTTTCTCTCTGAAATACCGGACATGACAGGATCTCAAATTATCTGTTGGCCGTGAATGTCTTTCCTGCTATTAATGTCACGCTGGGCCCAGCTATTTTAGTTTTGTCTTTGCAGGATTTAAATTTTCAGGATCCAAGCTTTATAGCAGAGAGAGTTGTAGCTTAAAGTGCAACTAACCCCAATTTTTTTCTTTCGCTAAATAAAATCTCCTGTTTGTCCTGATTAGTTGCGCGAAAAAATTATCGTAATTGATAAAATCCCAGCGTTTCTACAGCTGTTTGAAGTTGGGTGCTTCTGCCCCATTACCGAGCATTTGTGGGAGCTGGGTACGAACTTTGCTGTGACGTCATCGAAGGAGACCATTTGCCGCGTTCTCATAAGCATATCACCGCGAAGCGACAAAGGTGAAGGCATTTTAACGCGAATGGTACTCAAAAGCCAAAAAAGGGATTTTGTGAAGTCCGATGCTTTTTCTGTGTTTGCCCACAGTTCCTTTGCTCTTTGCATCATGAAAATCAATTTCCTTCGATGACGTCACAAGACGCCCAAACAAAACTCGGACCCATTCTTCACATTGCTCGGTAGTGGCCGAAAGAACCGCCAAAATTTGAAACTTTAAAAAATTATAAAAAATCAAGGGAAAATGCTACGGTAAAAAAAATTTCGCACAGGTAATCAGGACAATTAGGAGATTTCGTTTGGCGAAAAACATTATTGGGGGTTAGTTGCACTTTAATAAACTATTCAACTTGTAGAGAATTAAAGTTTGTCTCAATCAAGGCTGTGATTTTAGCTTTCATTCGCTATGAAAGCTCAAAACTCCGTTGGCAATTTTGACAGTCTAGTGACTGCTTCGTTTACGCCACTATTTCATTCAAGTGTAAAATGGGGTTGGCAGGCCTACACGACTCTTACCTCATGTTTTAAATGCCATTTGTTCCTTCTATAGGTTTTGAACGGGTATTCTATATTTAGCCGTTTGTTAAGGAGGATTTTAGTTTAGACTGAGTTTTAAAACCTTTCAAAAGCCGCATGTAACGGACTGGAGGTCAAGTCTGTCGGTTGTGGTTTCTCGTGGTGTTGCGTTTGTAATAACGTTTGAAGTTACATCTACGGACACGGCAAAAATCGTGGCAAGAAGGTTCCTTTGCTGGTCTACCTCTTATAGCTTTTTTCAGAGTATCGTTCGAAGAAATCATCTCTTTTGCGGCATTTTACTCTCTTCGTGCTAAAAGGGATTTGGTTTCAGGTTAGATCTCCCGCATTGCGATGACATGTAGATTGACAGGATGTCAAGAGAAGTAAATCTGATACCGAAAAATCACTCGACCGTGACCATGCATTCGCCTGGGCTTAGTCTGTAGTCTCTCTTTTCCCGCGCGCCTGCCTCGCCCCCAGTTTCGCGCGGCCATTATCCGTTCGCTAATGTTTTTTCGTTTCTCGCTCGACGGACTAAGCTGGGAAAGAGAGACTGCTCGTAGTCTAGACTTTACCTACTCACTTGCCTGATGGGCAAGGATACAGACAAGCTGTCTGTGAACTAAGCTTTAGTAACAATTTAAAAAAACCTGTCTGGGCAATTTAAACTTAATAATACTTGCTTGCCCAATGGGCAAGCTTAAATTTTAGTGTTTTTTTTTAAGTCCTGCAAGTGCACCTAAAAAGATTGAATACAAATTGAGACTGTAGATTGGGGACTCACTTAGTACCGTATTTTCCGGTGTATAAGTCGAACCGGTGTATAAGTCGACCCCATTTTTTGAGCCTAAAAATTAGGATTTTCTTGATTTGGCATCAAGTATGAGGAGAAAAATTCTTTGCGATTTTCTAGGAAAACAAGTCTTGTCTCTCTTGCAGAGCATCTTTGAGACCCAAAGTCAAAGCAAACTGAATGAACCACATTGATCGACTAACACGCGAACGAATGCACTTTGTTAATAAATTGACAAATATGAATCCAAATTCTCAAGATACCTGCTCTCATTTTCCGAGGTAATCTCAATGTCTCGGACACTAAGAAAGAGGTTAGAGTAACAGACCCCTTTCTTAAAGAAATATTGGAATATTGGGCAGAAATAAACTTTGTGGATCAAGTAAGCTCTGATACCGCTTTTCAAGAACAGTTTCTGTGGTTCAACTCTTTAATAATGTTTTTAATAACCGACTGGCTTCAAAACGCTCTTCCGTTAATCGGCAAACACAACTTATTGAATATTACTGCACTGGGCTTGAGGCCGGAGCCTCATTCTACAGAATACTCGTGTCAATTAAACTATTGTCTACTGTTAGCGCGGTTTCATATTTGGCAAGCCAAAATGGATGAAATATCGCCTAATTTTGCAAATTTTCTGCGCCTAGTTAAGTCAAGATCTATTATAGAGAAAAAAGCTGGGGACACTAAAAAATAGAACTTTATTAAAGATTGTTCTTTATATAGCTCTTGATATCGATTGTTTCCTTTCCCCTGACGGTCAAATACCAAAAATATTTTTAAAGATTTGTAAATCTTATATTTAACTAGATATATCTGACTGATTGTACTCAATCAAGGTTCATTTATTGCTCCTGTCTTAACTGTACTTTCTTTGAACCTTCTCTTTTTGTTTGTTTTCTCTGTGCTGTAATTTAGTTATTGTATTGTATTGTTAATAAAAAAAAAAATAAAAAAAAAAAAAAAAAGATACCTGCTCTAAAATTTCTTTCGTTATGTTTGTGGGTCATTTTGAGTTTTTTTACAACGAAGAAATGCCGTAAAATGAACGCATGAAGCCTTCCTTATGAACCGACAGCTCTTGAGTTTTGGCCGGTGTATAAGACGAGGTCGATTTTTGGGGCAAATTTTCGTGGTTTCAGGGGTCAACTTATACACCGGAAAATACGGTAAATTAAGGCAAAAATGTTAAATTATACTAATAGGTAAGTATAATAACATGCAAAAAGAACATACTGCCTCAACCATGTCACCAACAGTCAAGCTGTCAAGCATTAATGCATTGTATACTTTTTCTTCTTCTTTCTTTACATAGACTGTGACAGCTGTGAAAAAAGGATACTTCAGAGTCAGATGATTTAACAAAAACATTCAGTATGTTTACATAATCAAGGTGCTACAAATAAAAAAAAACAAGGACCTACAACAGAATTTCTAGGAAATGACAATACTGTTTAGGAGAACAGAATTTCAATTTTAGTTACAGAAGTTAAGGCTGGTTCACATGCGACACAAACAGAAGAAATGCAAACAAAAGCAAATAAGATATGCTGCACATGCATTTGAACATCACAAGAAAGTTTCAGCTTCAACCGAGGAGGCATGCAACAAGAATGTTTTCACCCTGAGTTTGCATTTGCATTCCCCTGGTTCACACATGGAATGCTATTCTCTATTTTCGAATTGCCCATAATACACTTTGTTTGCCCCCCAAATTTTGTTTGTAAAATTGTTTGGAAATGCTCTTGGGAGGACTGCATATTCCCAAGAGCATTTCAAAAAATAAAAAAAACAATATTTTATGCAAAAATTTGGGGGGCAAACAAAGTGTATTATGGGCAATTCGAAAATAGAGAATAGCGAAGCGCACAATTACTATTTATAGAACTAAAACTCAGACAAACAAACCAAAAGTGACTCTCAGGGGATTCCTAATAACGAATTTCTATTGTCAGAAATGCAAGAATAAACAAGAATAAATTATAAACTCAGACAAACATGAGTACTGACGTCATTTGTGCGCTTTGCTATTGCAAGTGCAAAGAAATGGAATTATTGTGTTGGCGCTTGTGCTATGGTAGTTTACATGTGTGTTTGCTTGTGTTTGTCTATGTGTCACTCACGTGAACTAGCCTTTACTGTATAACAGCATGAAAGGGAAACAAAATTTGATGTTGCAGACATTCAAATGAAGGCTATCGAGAAGTACTTTCATGCGGTACTGCTTGTTTGAAATATTTTTCAACATAAATTGTGGCATTTTTTTTCTGTTTTAATCTTGGCCCCTTTCAGAAGTGAAAGGATTAAGAATGAAAAACGTTTTAGTTACCAACCTGGTCTATTAGGTCTGTGGATTTTCTGAACTTTAACTCTGGGAACAACTTCTAAATCAGCAAGTTCATCCTGTAAAATGGAAACAAAAGATATAAAAAAGATATGTATATGAAGGTGGGGGTGTGCCACTGGGACTCTAAAACCCTTACCCTATACCAGACCATGTTCACCTGATTTAGCAGTTCCCTATATACTAGACTAGACACCAAATATCCCTACCCAATCCCAGAAATGCTATTTTTAGAATTGTAACACTATTACAGTCTAATATACGCTAATTATTTACTCCGATGATTTTATTTCCATTTAGGCTCTTTCTCTTCTGAGTTAATTAATTTATAACTACCCAACATAAAATTTAAGAATGATATAGCATACAGCACCTGAAGGTAAAGGCATTAAAATATTTTCTCATAAATACCTTTGCCATGACTAGGTGTGATTGCAGTGTCCTTTTATTTTCTCGATCCCTAAATTGGGGAACAAAATGTTATTAATCCTTTACTGTTTGGTCAAACTTTGCAAACGACAAATCTAGAACCATGTTGTACGGCACATTAAATAACATTACTGCCAATACAGAGGAACCTTCTGTATGTGACCATGCAAAATACAAAGCCAAGGTGGTCACTTACAGTAGGTGGTCAGCTTAGAAGAGGTCAGAACATAGGGGGTCTTAAAGGGGCAGTCACTTAATTCAAGAGGTGATCACTGTTGCTGCTTACAAGACGTGGTCACCTACTTGAGGTTTCGACTATGGTGATTTGAGTGAAAGAATTTTGGTGTTTGCTTAGGGGTGGTGGTTGCAAATGGAGGTTCAACTTCATGACAAGCTTCTGCTGTCACTCAATGTTCAGTTATGCAAATCCATTTGCGTCAACTTACTTAATGGATGCCAGAAGAGATAAAGTCTGCAAAGATGATTCCTCAATTCCTCCCTGCAAGTAATGAGGGAAAGAAAAAACAGGAAATGATCAGGATAAATGAGAATGCCTTATGGTAATGATAACAATAACTTTTATTTCAGTGTTAAAGTGTTTACAGTGTAGCTTACATGTACATTTAGCTAATTGGGGACACTATATAATAACCTTATAGAAAATAGATAAAAATAATAATAATCCAGGCAAATGAAAGTACATGTAATATAATTTTGTATATAGGTTATTTTATAAGTAATGTTTACTACATGAGCGGGAGTGTTGTACTGGCCTATACAATCATGAGCCGAAGGCGAGTGAATGTATAGTGCCGATACAACACAGATGCGAATGAAGTAAACAACTTGTGAAATTCGCATTCACATGTAAATTAGATACAACCACTAGTGGTTGTATCATGATTGTATCGGCCTATACAGGGTAACCATGTGATTGGAATGGCTCATTTCTATTTGTTAGTACCCTTATGAATTATTAATGAATTTTACAAGTGATAATAAGTTATTATTGATATCTTATGTACATTTAAAAGAAACTACAGTGAATTTACATTTAAAATCTAGAATGAGTTTAAAATTATTTACTAACATTATTACTAAAATTATATATTTACGGTTTTCACCACATCTACATGTAATCCCAGATTACCAAGTCATTGGGCAGTAACATGCTGTTTGCCTTGTCTCGAACACTGTATCACTATAAATTGTGGATAGGGGACATTGTCTTGTTAGGGGACAGTGCAGTGTGTATTATTTATTTCATACACTCATTGGTTTGTATCAGAAATCTCACTTGCTCGCAAAGCCTCACTCGATACGAACCAACTCGTGAGTAAATATCGTACGCCTGCACTGCCCATGAAGTAATCTATATACAGGGATTCTGACAGGGTGCGGGAAAAAATCCAAAATTGTGCGGGAGTTTTGGGGCAAATTGTGCGGGAAATAACTTCGATTGTGCGGGAAATTGTGCGGGATTGCACAATCCTGTGACCAACCAAATATTCAATCACCAGTGTTCTAGCCAGGCCAGAAAAATATGACAGGGAGGAAATTCTGCATAAATGAAAAATACAAATGGATGTTTTACTTTGGGGATTAAAATGTACCCAGCAATCGCCAATTTGCAGCTGTTTTTTTTATAAAGTTTATTTGTCTCAACAAAATCACATTGCGTGACACGATGAACTCGATCGGGTAAAACCGAAATACAACCTCAAAATAAAATTAATGTTTCCGATCTGAGCGAGTTCCTTTCTGAAAAATCCGTACATTTTATGTAGTTTAAATACTTTCCATTAAAGGTTCACACAATTTCTTCGAAAGTTTGCCGCAAAACACAACCTCGAGATGTATGCGAATTGCGTGCTAAATGTAATTTGATAGCATGTTTGTTTTGCATTTTCCCGAATGAAAACGTCTTTCACTTGATTGAAAAAATAAAATCCAGTATTCTGATCAGAACTTAATAATTTTCTCCTATCAATCCGAAGTTCCAGCGCTTTAATAGTTTGTTTGTTGATTTTTGCAAACTTGATCAGTTCTTTGCGAAAATAATTCAGACAGAATGACATTCATTTCGGCGCGACCGAGTACATTTCTTCGGTCCCCGACATATTAAACTGAAAGAGGAAGCGAAAGCGCTCGAAAAAATATCAACAGGCTGCTAAGAAAAACGACATAATGTCTGGAAAACGACAACTAAAAAGCTTCGCGAAAAATTTTGTAGGAAGTCGGATAGAAGTAAAACTGAGACTAGTTCCCAGGACGGCGAAGAGAACGCCTTGTTGTTTTTATATCGATCTGCTTGAGCTGTTCGAGGAAAGTGAGGGATTTCTCAATTGTTTGGAAGGAAAATGGGCTGAAAATAGCCTAAAACGTTTCTCGAAATCTTCGTTATCAATAGAAATACCTGATTTAATTAAAATTTTAAGCAAATATTTCAGTATTGTGCGGGATTGTGCGGATTTTTAGGAATTGTGCGGGTTTGACCGAATTGTGCGGTCCCGCACCCGCGCACCCTGTCAGAATCCCTGTATATATATGGAACGGGTTATTGGTTCTACACACAATGATCATACTACTCAAGTTCACTACAGATCAACTCACATGCACATTATGTACAGCTGGCGTAAAAAGAACAGGCTTGGGTCCTAAAGGAGTGGTCGTTTGAAGCTGAGTGTATTTACTAGGAGGATGGAAGAGAGTTGTAGGAGACACCATGTTGGGATCTGAGAAGAAAAGTATGAATTATCAATGAACAAAAAATTTTATGATACAAGGCATATTTTCTCTGAGGAGGTCACACTGGCACAGGATGGCTGAGACAAGGCAGTGCTTGAGACCAAGCTTACTAGCTTACTAGACAAGTGACTGGTGACAATGTTGCTTTCGTAGAAGAACAATAAAATTGCTCCCCAAATATACACTGCTTTGGTAAAGTTAATTCAACTTAATACTTTTTGTGGGAGCAGGGGTGGTGTAGTGGTGACAGCACTCGCCTCCCACCAATGTGGCCACCAATGTAGCCCGGGTTCAATTCCCAGCGCTAGCGCCGGCGTCATATTGGGTTGAGTTTGTTGTTGGATCTCATCCTTGCTCCATAAAAACCAACAGGTTTGTCAGTCTCTCGAGAGACTGTTAAGTGTTACCCTTGTTAAACATAATCAATTTATTTATATTATTTTATTTTATTTGTGTTTAGGCATTAAATTATGATATTTGCTTACAGTTTATGGAATTTGTTATTCCATGGGAGCCCATTCAATGACTGTCATCTTTAGCTTCTTTTCTCTTAATTTGCAATTCCTTGGAAATTCTCAGTTTGATTTCTGTCTGGTGCTCTGTTGGTTTACAATTTTCACTACCCAAAGTGGCTAGTAAAGGAACCTTATACTGAGCCAACTGAATTTTTACTAGTATGTTAACTAGATCCAGGCTACTGTTCATCTCTAGAACTGACTTTTATGTTCCAAGTCACACACTAAACAAATGACTAAACCACTGGCTGCGCCTCCATAATGTACTAAGGTAATTAAATCGCACAAGAGCCAAGAGGTCCACATGGCGGGAGCATAATCCGGTTTCCGTATCATGAAGCAACCAGGAGTATTGCTACTCCCCCTGGATGGGATGCTACTTCAATGCAGGGTTATCCCCAGCATTATGTTGCTAGTACCCATTTATACACCTGGGTGGAGAGAGACATTGTGGAGCAAAGTTTCTTGTCTAAGGGAACAACAGGACAGCAGAGATCAGTCCTGGAATGACTGAGTCCCTGACCTGATCTGAAGCCCAAGTTTTGGCGCAGTGGTGCAGTGGTTAGCATGTTGGACCATAATGTAGTAACATGGAATAAACAATGCAAGCCTTTATATGAACACTCACCAACAGAGTTTGTTGTATTCTGCTTTACCCATTTCTGAATCCTCTTTTCTGCACTTTTGGATTCATCTTTGTTCTTTCGTTCTGCACCCTACACAAATAAGATCACGTTTTCGGTTAAAAAAAAAAAAAAACTCCAGTCTTTATTCATGACAAAATTACACCTTGTGTTCATGACAACCTCGATTACCTTGTCACGAAATACTTTAATCTGACAGAATGACCTGTGTACTGGCTCCGCATCAGGATTGTTTATGTCTTCATAAGTGTCTATCTGAAGATGCAGTGGGATGCCCTAAAGAAGGAACAACACACATAACATGAAACATGAACATTAATACTTATTTTTAATTGAAAATAGTAATCTAACACGCCGGGCCAGGAGCAAGCAAAGTCGCGCCATTTCAAACGCGGTCATAAATAACTTTCTGTGTTTTCATCCGATTAATCTAAAATTTTAGACCAGAACAGATCTCCTCATTACCAAGGTATGCAAGATTTTGGTTTTTCATTTTAACGGATTTTTTGGCGGGAAAATGACATTGCTAACTTGGTGCCAAAATTTAAATGTCACATTTTGAATTATTTCGTTACTGATTCTGAAAGAGCATGTTTCCACGACTCCAAAACTGAAGAGATAACTGAAATATCTCAATTCAGTCAAAAGAAATCATTAATTGAATTTTGAAATTTCCACCATTTTGTTACTAAAAATAGCACAAATTGAAAGTTCAAGTGATTATAACTTTGGACTCAATTAAGATATTTCAGTTATCTCTTCAGTTTTGGAGTCGAGGAAACATGCTCTTTCAGAAACAGTAATGAAATATTTCAAAATGTGACATTTAAATTTTGGCGCCAAGTAAGTGACGTCATTTTCCCGCCAAAAAATCCGTTAAAATGAAAAACCAAAATCTTGCGTACCTCAGTAATGAGGAGATCTGTTCTGGTCTAAAATGTTAGATTAATCGGATGAAAACATAGAAAGTTATTTATGACCGCGTTTGAAATGGCGCGATTTTGCTTGCTCCTGACTTGGCGTGTAAGGAAAGTTTTGGTGCTAGAATCAACTTCAACTTTCTTTTATTATTGCACTATTTACAAGTGATCTAACCTTAAATAATAGTATATACACTTTTAACAGAAAATAAATATACTACAACATAGCAGTATACTAGAATCACTTAAGAATTTTCTCTTAAGTCAGTATACCACACTTCCTTTAAGTTTACAAGTGGCCACTCTATTAGAGTGTGAACTTTTTAATATTTTGAGTTTTAAAAATAAACCTTCAGAGCGAATTGTCTTTAAATGTAGATTCAAACTGCATGCAGTCAAACAAATAAAAAATCCTCAAAACAACTTGAAGTTCTGTTTCCCACCTTGACGCCTTTTTGTGAGGAGAAATCTGTACTCAGGCAGTTAATCCTGATTACAATCTTGGCATTCAAGTGAGGGCTCCATGTAAAACCAGCAGCATTGTAGCCTATCTCATCAATATTATCTTCAATATTCTGGCAGGATTTGCGATCTGCATGATAAATTGACAGGTAATAAATTAACTTTGTTTGTGCCCTAAACTAAATACATTGTTAGCTTGTGCTAGCGCTTCCCCTCATGGTTCATGTTATCAAGGTTCTACTCTACAGTACTTACTGTATTTCCTCGAATAATAGCAGGAGCGACTATTGTTGCAGTTACATTTCTTTTTTCACTCCAAAAGGGCGCAATTATTTGAGGGTACGAAATTAATCAAAGGAGGCGATTATTTCAAATATTGCTTGCTGGTAGTGCTGAAGTGCTAATGTGCTAACTAGAGAGCTCTGAGAAATAAAGGGAAGAGTCAAATACACGAACATCACTATAGAGAAACTATATGAAACCTGTGCTTTTGTAACTTTTCTGTTTTTATTGTAATGATTGTTTCCTTGACAAGAAGAGAATTTTTAACTTGACTGGGAAGGTGCGAAAGAAAGAGGAGGGGATGGGGGGGGGGGGGGGGAGGGGAGGGGGGGGGGGGGGTGGGGGCAATTATTTTAAATACATGTATTTCCACCAAAGGGGGCGATTATTCGAGGGGGCGATTAATCGAAGGACAGCTATTATTCAAGAAAATATGGTATTAAACTTGCAACACACTTTAATCACCATTGTAAGCCTGGCAAGTGGAACAACTTACCAATATCAAACGCTCGCTGTTGAGGATTTGGTTGCTGACTGTGCCAATACTGCCAGTGTTCACACTCTGCTCTGGGATCCTTCTCATCACGGAAAACCAAGTGAACATAAGACTGCAATGAAATTTAAATGAAAACTACATGTTTTCAAACAAATTCCCTTGGATTTTCACAGTGAAGGCACGGTTCACACAGAAACTGGCAAACAAAATTCCATGATTTTTAATCCAATTTCAAGACCTCAAAATTAACAGTACAGTTGAGTCCCGATAACTTGAACCTTCAAGACAAATTGGAAAATGGTTTGAGTTAGCGGGAGTTAGGAACAGATGACGGGAAATTAGGCAATACTGTAAATGGTGTTTGTTTACATGCTTTATGACATATCAAATGCCCTTCATTTAATCAGGCTTACTGACCAAGAAAGGGTTAAACTAGAACATTTTTTTAAACAAAACATAGCATAAATTAATGAACAGAACAACACAAAGCAAAACGAAGTAAAAGAACACTATGGAAAGACAAAGGACGATGTATACAGTAATAAACTCAATGTTCTGGATGACATCTGTATGTTTTGACTTTGACAGATGAGGTTAAAGTTATTGAGGGTATAAATTAAAAAGAAAATGACCCGAAGGGAAAACTAAATAACTTTGAGTTAGTGGGAGGTTTGAGTTATCGAGGCTTCAAGTTACCAGGGGGTAAAATTATAGTAAATATATATAAAGCAAAAACAGGGGAAATCAATTTTGGTTTGAGTAGCCAAGGGTTCGAGTTATCGAGATTCAACTGTATTTCACTTCCAAACATATGGCAAGTGTATTGCAGCATCTTACTTCAAAACAAAATAGCGGATATGTTGTAGTTTAAAATGAATCTTAGGTCAAAATGATTTCAAACTAGTTTAGTTTTGATTTTCTTTTGTTCCAGATTCATTACCATAATCCTAAGACAAAGAATAGTACAAATCAAACTAGTTTGAAATCATTTTAACTTAAGATCATTTTAAACTACAACAGATATTTTAAAAACAATAGAGTACCAAAGTATGACGTCACAGAAACTTAAAATTAATTTGATGAGATATTCGGAAAGAGCACGACGAAAAAATGCCCGCTTGCCAAAAATCAGTATCCTATTGCAATTCCAGGGTGAGATATTGGCATTTTTATGCTCTGATGATTCCATATATACAAACCCTTCTAATTTTGCCTCAGTTGAAAACATTTCGAACTGAAAGTATTGTTTCAAATTAAACCACAACATGTATATCATCATACCTTGACTCTCTGAATCTCGCCATCTGAGGAAGGAGGATCTATGTTGCCCTCAAAGCCTATGGCATAAAATTGTCCTAAATAAAGGAAACAAAATATTTAGACAACTCTGAATCAAACTTTCCCTTTAAGGTGGCTCCAAGTAGTTTTTTGGGTCACACTTCCCTCTTTGAATCGCTTATACATAATCTTACTTTGGCAGGGTGGGATGAAAATGAAAAAATCAGCTTGCCCTTCGGGCAAGCTGCTACTTTAGTTTACTAGCCCGGAGCTCTGAAGAGCTAACCCAAAAGTAAATTAATTATTAACAAATTTAATTAATTATAATTTATTATGCAAATAACACAGTAACTAATAATACGGAGTATTGTAGTAGTGGTAGAATTTTATTGGCTTTGCTGTATTCTTATGACTAGCATGCTTTAATGTTGCTCAATCGAGCTAATATACTTTGAACTTCTGGTCTGGTCACACTTCTGTCTGGTCAAAAATTGTGAAACGCCACCGTCGGCTTTAATAAATTTCATTTTGCATATAATTAACTTATTCGTGTCAGACTGCATGGTGATCCGCTCTAAAAATTACTTGACTTTTGAAGACCAAAATCGCGAATAACTTAGTAACAAATGAAAAACTGTTGCAGGGTAATGTTTTATTCAAACAAGGGATGAATATTACACCAAGAGCCAAAAAATATCCAACTGTGTTCGCTCCCGACGGCGAATGTTGC
Source organism: Dendrophyllia cribrosa (assembly GCA_024195265.1). NCBI lineage: Eukaryota > Metazoa > Cnidaria > Anthozoa > Scleractinia > Dendrophylliidae > Dendrophyllia > Dendrophyllia cribrosa. The sequence continues at coordinate 5,373,899 of JAJLRJ010000005.1, forward strand.
GGAATAAATTATAAATTACGAGAAAAACTTATTTTTGCGCTGGTTATGAAAGTTATGATCGATTGATCAATGAAACTAGTACTCTTATTCGAAGTCTTTCGCCTTTGGATAACGTAAAATATCTTGCAAGCCCTTTCGGAAGTTTGATGCAACAAAAATAACACATTTTATATTACGTGACTTGCTTGCGAGTATCAAGAGATTAAATTACGCACGGCGTTCTACGCGTACACGGCAAACGGCAGCTTGCAGTTTATTATCCTTACTTTTCCTCGAATCGTAAAATAAATCCACTAGCTAGATAAATCGAAGTTAATTCACATGTTCATGAGTTTGAGAAGCGTGAAACTACTCACTTTCCCATGGAAATGGCAAACGGCAGACGGCAAAAATATTTGCTGTTCGTGGGAAAAACAATCTATCCAGTATTAATTAACGCAACGACTGTGTCGGCAAATGTTCAAGTTGTCTAGCTTGTTTAAAGAAAACGGCCCCGACAAGACAGATCCTAACTGGTTTACTTTGAACTTAATACAATGAAAACAACAGCGATTTTAAAGACCTAAAAGCAGAGGAGTGAGAACACAATTACGGCAGCTACTGTACATTATAATTCCAAAAACGCATCATTCAATTCCATTTCCTTTGTTCGCCGTTGATATTTTCTTACATTTTTAAAATGTTCCTCACATTCAGTTTCACTAGAGAACTGTTTATTACACACTTCTTATTTTAATTCTTAACTTAATGATGAGAAAAGGCAACAAATATTGCTTGCCCGTCGGGCAAACTCCGACAAAAAGACACTAGCCCGACGGGTCGCTTCACTAACCCTGGGCTATCGGACAGCACTTTTGTCGCGCCCTGTTTGGATCAATGAATTTGAATTTGATACCAGATGTTAGGCTTGGATGAAAGTGTTGAATGATGCTCTTTTTATGCTAATCATCGTTTCCATAGCAACGGTAAACAAATATGGCGAAAAACAGTTTTTCCTAAATATCTTTCGATTTTGGGGCTACCCACGACAAGTGAATAAAAGCGCTATAATCTACACAGTGTAGCACACTAAATGGGAAAATTTCAAACAAATTAAACTGTTCAAATTTAAATAAATCGCTGAAACATTTTTAACACATGTTTTTTCATCTTTGAAATATAAGTGGTCAAAACATTCCATAGGTCTCACAACTTATCATTAAATTACCACAGAATGTTTCCTCAGACTTAAATTATTACTCCCTGCAAATAGCTCTGACTAATTCCTCAGCAATAAAGAGATCGAGCTTATCATTCAAATACAGTTTAAAAAGAGTGAAAACGTTAAGAAAAACTGCATTTGAATGAAAAGCTTGATCTCTTTATTGCGGGTGTACATACAAGAAGAAATCTGATTGATGTGACATAATCCAAGACATACATACATACAAACATCACAAACCAACCTTTGTGCCTGCTAATGAGCTATTTTTTCAAAATAGCTAAAAAAGTCATGCAAACATATTTCAACGAATTTCCTGGCTTTTCGACGAAATTTCGCCGAATTTTCGGGACACCTATTGTTCCAATCCATGTGAATTTTTGAACGAAAGTTCGCTGCGCTCAAAATTTCGCGGCAATAATTATAGAATGAACTGAGTTCGTAGTCAGGCAAGTTTGTAAAATGGTAAGTTCTTTAATGTCGCTACGTCGGTAGCTGAACTCAAGTTTTACATTCATGTTTTATTTATATATGTGCGGTAATTTTCGTGTAAGTTACATGGTTGGTCAATCGTCTCAATTGCTTGGAGAACTGCCATTTATTTCCTAGTGACGTTGCATTTCCTGCTGGCGATATTTTGCTGATGACCACGAATTTTTGACAAGGTCCCGAAAATGCGACGAAATATCGGCCTTTTTTCAGCGAAAATTGCTCTAAACGCCACATAATTTCACTCGAACTTTTGTTAACAAAGAACGAAATTTGCGTGTTTCACTTGCATGATTTTTTTACAATACTGTAGCTCCCAACTCACTTGCCCGATGGGCAAGGATACGGACAAGCTGCCTGTGAACTAAGATTAAGTAACAATTTACAAAACCTTGTCGGGGCAAGTTTTTTTTAGCTCCAGTGCATACATGTAAATCCAACATAATCTACGCATACCTTTGTTTAGATATGTAAGGGTGTCATCCCCTCTTCTTTGAATTATAGAAGTAGGTGCCTCAAGAAGGAAAGCATATCTAAAAGAAAGGATTGAGAAAATAATTAAATGTAACTATAGGTAAATTTCTTGGGGCAATCACTGCCACAACTAACCATCTATTCTCAGAAAATAACCAGGGGTGTAGCTAAGAAAAAACTTAGCAGGCTCATTAACAAGCCCAGCCGGTTTATCTGGCTTGTGCACCTTCAAAACCACCCCAAATCTTTGTTTTCCAATGAAATTTCAGCCGGTGATAAGTTCTTTTTCAGCTGGTGAAATTAGTCGGTAGCCAGCTCTTAGCTACATCCCTGAATCACTGCAAAGCTATAAAAGAGCCCAACTATAAAATGTAGGGTGCCCAGTAGTAAAGCTATGTGCAAAACTCAGTTTTTCTTGTCATCCAAAGGCAAAAGTTAGTTTCCTGTTGCACTTAGACACAGCTAGAGCACAGCCCTGCACTGTACAGTAGACTCTAAATAACTGAACTTGAACCCTTTCTAATTTGTAGAGTGGATTACACTGTATTAAAAAATGAAAACAAATATGCGATCATTAATTCATTAATTCACTTTAGGCAGGAACGCTTGAGTGGTTTTGACTGTAAAATTCTTTTCTTGTACAATGTAAGCTACCATTTTCATAACTAAGTGGCCCCCAAGGGAGGTTGCTTAATTCAAGTAAACACTTATGTACTTCAAGACAACCCGTAAAGAACAGCAACATAAAGCATACTTGTCCTGAGCAGAAAAGACTGTATTGGATTTCAGTGACTGGGTATATGAAGAGAAGTTAAAAGCCTGTAAAGAAAAAAAGAACATTTATGTTAGGGCATTGTTTACTATAATAGTAAATAATATATGGTCTTCCAGCTTCATATTATCGTAAAAATTTGACATGTTCAAAATGCTGTGGCTAGACTTGTGACTGGCTCGCCTAGATTCTGCCATGCTAACACCACTGCTGAATTTGCACCATTGGCTTTTAAATTGGTATCATTTTAAGTGTCTCTATGGCTTAGCTCCAGAATACCTTATGAATCTTATAATAGTTAGGAATCACATGAGATATAGTTTAAGATCATGCGACACTCCAACAGCTATGCTTGGTCAGGTGATAGAGCAATTCACTTGGCCGCACTGAAAATCTGGAATAATCTGCCGACATCTATTTGCTCTCATCATTTAAAGGGGCTATGTCACCTATTTTTAGTATCACTTTGAAAAGCCAAAAAACGTATTTGTTTCAATGCAAACCTACAAATGATGGTCCAGTTTTGTTAACAAATACTCTAACAGTGCACAGAAACTAGTATTCATTATCTTTGGCTGCGGATGGCCAGGATGGATTGTAACTTGAAAAAATTGGCCAATTTTTTCAAGTTCCTACCAAGTTTTGTGGAAAAATCGCAGAAAAACGTATTACGGTTTGTTCTCCTTGAATAAATCACTTGATATTTAGTTCTTGGTGTTCTCGATACAATTTTATGTTTGAGCAAAGGTACTTTGTCAACTATTTGGTGTATTTTGATCAAAACACAGCAAAATCTGGGTGGCAATGCCCCTTTAAAGAAGTGTTAAAGATCCACCTGCATGTAGCTTATAATAATTAACTGATTTTTAAATAGTTTAATTCTTTCACCTTGTAAATACCATGTAAATTGAATTTTTAGTTTACATTAGAACATATTCATATGTAACACACGCAATAAAAGTTGTTTTATTCTAACTATTATTACTATAATTATTGAAGATTCAGTGTGAGTGGGTTAGTGATAATGTAACCTGAAAACTCTCAAAATATGTTGAAAATGTGAGTACAAAGGTCTACTGTAGTTCATAACACTTACCTCAGGTGGAGTGGTGCTGAGTGAAAGTGGAGACACATCGCTAACTTGTGGGCTTCCTTTATTAGTAGAGGGTGGGTATGAGGAAGGACGACCAATAGAAATGGGTGCATGACTACAGCTGGACGTACTGCAAAGAAATTGGAAAGAATACTGACTTGTGATCGATGTAATCGCATGGGTAGGCATTGACTGCCCACCGATGTGACCCAAGTTTGATCCTCTCTCAGCATCATATCTGGGTTCAGTTTATTGTTGGCTTTTGCTTTGCTCCAAGAATTTCACACTAGATTTTCCAAATTTTCTCCCTCCACAAAAACCAACATTTCTGGATTGCAATTCAATGTACCATCTAAACATTTTTCAAAATTATTAATTTAGTTATTATAACATCATAAGGATTATTGGCATTGTGTGATATGAAAGTTACAGCTAAAGTAGTGAAATGGCTATTGAAATATGAACTGGCCCACAAAATGGTGATCACATAGCAGGAATGGAGAAGCTTCCAGTTCCATTTCGAAGCAACCGAGTTACTGTTTTGATGGTTTTTTACAGTTAAAAAGAAGCTGTTCACAGCTTGAACTCATGACGTATTTTACCCACTCACCATACAAAAAATACTGGTCATGCATGATGGAGCATGGTTGTAATATCAGATACATGTAATCTAAAAATCTTATATAATTTATTAGTAAGCAGGACTCCGTTGATAACAGTACTACGTTGCTGAAGAGTTCTCCTGCATAAATATTCGATTATTATTATTATTACTATTATTATTACTGTTAATGTATAATGATGTTCTAATGATTTTACCTTGGCTGTACTTTAATTTGCTGCCCAATAGCAATAGCCTGAAAAATTGAACCATATCAATATGATGAAAACATTGGCAATGGCAAGTTCAATATTAGGCCAGATTTTGAAAGAATTGACATTCCCGAAATTCGTACCTACCAACCTCAGTGAAACTTTAGAAGAGAAATAACATTAAAACAAAAGCTGAGCAATCAATGTTGCTGCGAGCAAACTTGCAGCCTTCTGAGAATGGGATGAATTGAAAGGGCCTCACTCAACTGCGGTCAAACGAGAGAAATTTGCAAAAGTTAAACAAAGTACTTAAAAGTTAAGGTTGAAATTTTCACTGTTTAAAGTTTAATCTAATTTTTGCCAATACACTGTCGATTTACCAAACATTTTGAAAGTTTACTAAAAAGGTTCTAAGCTTTTAAAAACTGTGAACTGCAGAATTGTCGGCGCCATTTGCCAACATAATGTTGATCAGGTGCAAAGAGTTTTGGTCAGTTTCAACAGAAAAAGGCTCATTATTTTGAGAAAAATTAAAACTAAGATAGTTATGTCAACTAATTTTTTTTATACATCCTTGCCCATATTTCCATTTATAGTTGTAATATTAAATGAAATCCCACTAAATAAAACTGAAAAACGCCTTGGATGTTTGACTGCAGTGGAGGGCCTCACATGGTAAACTAAGGGCTTGATTAACATATGCCGAATATGGAAATCACAGCAGCCCGTAAGGGTTAATTGTGACCTCTCACGCGAAAACCATACTAACAGCTATCCGTTCGAGCCGTTCAAAAAATATATTCAGCCGTTCGAACGGCTGCTACTAGCCGTTCAAAAAACATCTTCAGCCGTTCGAACGGCTAGGGTTATCCATTCAAAAAAAATCTTCACCCGTTCGAACAGCTAGGGTTATCCGTTCGTTAAAAATGTTCAGCCGTTCCAACGGCCGCTGCCAGCCGTGCAAAAAAAATCTTCACCCATGCAAACGGCTAGGGCTATCCGTTCGGAAAAATATTTAGCCGTTCGAATGACTAATGTTAGATCCATTTAGAAAAAAACGAACATCTACGCTTATCCGTTCACAAACGATTAAAAAGATTTCCAGCCATTTTAATGGCTATTGAGAGAGCTCTGACTAGTCTTTTGGCCGTTGACTTTGCAGTTGATTTATTTGCTCACCACGCAATTTGCATACAAAAGTAATTTGAAACCTTTCTCGCTATTCACAGAATTATAACACGCATTCAAAAGAGAAACACCTTCAGACTAGTCATTCTGTTGCCGGAACGATACTTCGAAAGGAAAGCAGAGAGTTTGGAAAAGCTTAATCTTAATTTTGTCCAGCGAAGCTACAAAGACAACGCATTAATTCCGTTGAAGCGATCACGCGATTGGCTGTCAGAAAGTGTGTTGCGTTAGCACTGTTTTGTATGCAAATTTTAGCAAAACGCAAAGTTTAAGATGCTTCGGTTACGTTAGTACAGTGCTCGAACAGAATAAATCTGATCTGGTTTCATCGTCCTAAACAAAGTACTCGGTAAATGTAAACATTTTTAAACAAGCAATTTACTTGAAGAGTTTTGATTTTAAGACCGAAAAGACTCAGGATCAACTGAGCGAAAATGACCCAAACATGACCCCAAAATCATTTTGGTTTTGCACGCGTGGAGTTGTCAGAAAACTCTGGTCTTCAACCTGTTTTCAACCGCCTTCGTTTGGGTGTTTGCCACACTACCTATTGTTTTGTATGACCGTTTGTCTTCTTTAAAATTCTGATAATTTTTTTTTCGTGGGCAAATAAACTTGCCGATATTGACATCTTATCATTTCTAAATCTCCTGATCGCCTGTCTGTCAGATTTCTTCGGCACTTTATATCCCTTTGCGTGTTTGATTGTTTGCTCAAAATAACTATTTTTCGATAGCCATTTTAGCCATTTACAGCCAGCCGTTCGAAATTTTTCTTCTGCCGTTTAGCCGTTCAGCGTGAGCCGTTCGAAAAAAATCCTTTAGCCGTTCAGCCATTCACAGCCAGCCATTCGAAATAATTATTTTGCCGTTCAGCCATTCACCGCAAGCCATTCGAAATTTTTCTTCTGCCATTCAGCCGTTCAACTTTATCCGTTCAAAATTTTTCCTCAGCCGTTCAGCCGTTCATGGTAGCCGTTCTAAATGGCTCGGCCACCCGTTTTTCATCCGTTCGGTAGCCGTGCGTTTTGCCGTTCGAATGGATAGCCGTTAGTATGGTTTTCGCGTGAGAGGTCACAATTTAATTTTATTCTAAAATATCACTAAAAGCAACTGTGATGTAACCTATTTTACAGGGGATGGAAATTAGCACTCGCCCAAGACTGTCAAATATTTTTGGATGAGTACAAATTGTATATTGTTGGTGCAATTCTGAAAATTATTTGTGCTGTTAAAATTGTTTCCAACTGTGTTTTACCTTACTTTATTTTATACATACTGAGATTTTCTAATAGAATTTTGTGCGTGAAAACCCCGTTCAGGAATTTTAGCAGCCAATCAGAATGGCGAAACGACTTTCTCACACGTGAGAAAAGCGTTTCGTCCAATCACAAAGCACCTGTCAAAACATATCAGTATTTACAAAGGCACTTGTACTGTCGCTGGCACTAGCCTTTTCATTCACAAAAATATTTGCTTGAACTTTTAATTCTTTATTCAAAACTCAAGAGATGACTGAAAGTTCCTGATTTATGTCCTTGGACAAACCAATTGAAGAATACATTCAAGAGCAGGAAAACAAAAACACTCGAGCGAAAATGTGAAGAGATGTTAATCTACTAACAGTATTCTTAAAAGAGAAGAGCGAAACAACAACAACAACAAGAAATTCAACCAGAAGAACTCAACAAGTACTTATGCGAATTTATTTTAAGTGTTGAAAGGAAAGACGGCGAAGACTACGAGCCTTCAAGCCTTCGAGGATTGATTTCGAGTTTCAACCAGCATTTGAAAGAAAGTAAATACCCTGTGAGCATTATTGAAGATAAAGCGTTTGAACAAGCAAGAAAATGTCTGGAAGCTCGAAGCAAACAGCTAAAAAAAGAAGGCAAAGGAAACAATCCAAATGCAGCCGAAGCTTTAAGAGACGAGGAGGTGAACATTCTTTATGATTTCTGATCGATTCTGTACAATTTTTAGTTATTATTGTATTCTCACTACTTGAATGTTTGAGGCTCTGCCGATCAAAGTAATTTATTCCAGAGCTGTTTATTTTCGAGACAAACATATATACCTTGGCATAAAATCTCAGTATGTATAAAATAAACAAATTACAGCATGGGCAGTGCTTTGTACAGCATTTACGAACTCGTTGGTTTCGATTTCTGATACATCAACTCGTGCGTAAAGTCTGTACGCGCGCACTTCCCATGAAGTAATCTATATTTCTTTCATATTTTAAGGTGGTTCACAGCAGTTTCTAGTAATTTCCAGTATACCTACACATTGACGGATCAATATTACTACTCTTTATCAGTTACTGCTACAATGATGGTATGATTGGGATTTTATATGAAATTCTATGTTTGACACTCTTGGAAGTTAAAGCATTGTTAACGGGTGTAGTAGCAAGAACCACATTTAGTGAAATCATCAGGAGGGAGTTGCATGGGTGATAATACACTGTATGTACCCCTGATCACCACCACCCCCACCACCAACAATAACAACAACAAAAGTAGTCCGAAAGCAACAACTAACCAAATGTACAGAACTGTATGTTGTGGTTCAAATTTTTCTGTGGTTTAAAATTTTATTAAACCGGTTTGATTTTTGTTTTCTTTTGTCTCAGAATGACAATGAATCTGAGACAAAGGAAAATATAGCTGGCCAAAACAGCCGGCTACTTGCCCATCCTCGGCCGTCTACTTTCGTTTCATTTCACTGTTACTGTTGAAGAGAAAGCTTACAGTAATAAAAAAAGGCCATCAAAATTACTTGTGAGACATTCTTTTCTAATTTTTTAGTCAAAGTAAAGATGTATTAATCTGTATTACAACAATTTTAAATGTCGGCAGCCGATGTTATGGGCAACTTGATCTCTAGAAGTTATTGAAGGTCTGTGGGTAGCGCCTGGAACATTTTCATAGGTGGTTTCCAGGTTTGCGTGTAATCTCTGGGAAAAAACATGACGTCCAAGCTGAAGAAGCAGTTTGGCGCTTGAGTGCCAAGCCGCCTTCTTTCCATTTTCTTACAAAATTAATGACAGCCCTGCCTCAGGTAGACTGCTTATTCAGAAAGTAAAGTGACTGTCACTTATGGAATTCTGTCCTACCAAATGGATAAAACCAGTAACAACTATTGGTAAAATATGGTAAAGTTGACAATACCTTAACATTTGTCGGCATTTTTTCTTGTTTGGGAGTGACATGGTGGTTGCCATGGTCACCTTGGACTGGTCCACTAAAAACAGCAAAAATGCAAACAATCAATCACAAGGTCAACCATCATTTCAGGGAGGGGGGTGCTTAATCAAGGAATACAGTATATCATTCATTTTAAAATAAGTATGAAATATCTCAACTCACCTGTGCTTTGGGCTTTTTATTTGCTGCACTGCTTGTAGAAAACTGAGAGTGGCTTGCTGAGGAAAGCAAAAGAGTGAAAGGAGATTAACCATGTATGTGTTGTAGGTTGAAATGAAATTAAGGTTAAAATGATTTCAACCCAGTTTGATTTTGAACTTCTTTTGTCTTTGATTCATTATCATAAATCAGAAACAAAGGTAATTCAAAATCAAGCTAGGTTGAAATCATTTTAACCTGAATTTCATTTCAACCTACAACATATGCAGGCAATAAATAAATGAAATGTATAGGGTAAACCGCCGATGTCATTCTGTACCCTTCTCCACTGACCCAACACACTCAATGTCCTTAAGGACTAGTATCTTTGTTGGCCAGTATATTCCCGCTGCAAACCCATACAGTCAAATTCCCTGTAACAGTTGACTGTAAAACAGTCCGTTTTCTATCTAAAGCTCAAAGGGGATGCATAAAAAGCCAATAATTGTGGAGAGAGGAGCAAAGTACTACATGTATAACAGACACCTTAGCATCCACAATTTGTTGTCTATAATAGTGTGGTTTTCAACTGAGTGTTGAAAACAATCATTTAGCATCTGCTTTGGTTTTTCATTAGCATGATTTGTGATTGGTTAAAAAAATGGTACCATTTATTCCACCAATCAGAAGCCTACAACCAATAACTGCTGTGACCTGCCCACATAGGCCTTTATCACACGGCGGCCATGTTGACTCCCCGGAGAATAAAATGCTTTGTTTTTGCCCGCCCAACCTCGTTTTCAACTTTTTCACTGCGAGGCTTGGCGGCGTAAATCTTTTGTTTTTATACAAAATGGCGGGGCGTGATAAAGGCCTATGCTACAGACCTGTAACAGCTTACCTCAGACTGTGAAGGACTCTCTGATTCTGAATCACCATTTCCTCCTTGGGAATGATTGTTCCCAGAGGATGAATTAGGCTGTCCTACAGTACCTCCAGATGAACTATGTAAATACAAAGTTAATAGATATTTAAATATTGAGAATCAAGAGAAATCTAAGATTGTCTAAAATTACCGTATTTATTTGAATAAGCGCCTACCCCAAAAGAAAAAACAATAAGTGCCCACATTCACCCCCGAAACAATGTTTCAACTAGTCCAACGTGAAGTAAGAGGAGCATCAGTTCTGTTGAGTGAGAAATGCAGACCTGACTGACAGTTGCTTATTTTTTTAAGACAGTCTATGAACTGTATACTGCTTTATGCTTTGTTCATGTTCGCTTTTGCACTTTGTTTAGTTTGGTTGAAGCGAAATAAAATTGTTATTCTTGTTTTTTTGTTCTCTATAAATGTCCTCACCTGCTAAAAATGTTGAAAAAAATTATAAGCGCCCACCTCGAATAAGCACCCACCCTCAAGGTCCCAAAATTACATAAGTACCCAGAGCACTTGTTCGAATAAGTACGGTACTAGCCCTTTAAGCCCTAATATCAAAATTAAATTCTCATTTCTTGTCCCAAAACATTTCCTATAGAAGTAGTGGGGAGAAATTGTTTGGATATCAAATCAACAGAATTCATCTTGGATGATCATGTCCTGAATTCTAATGGCCTTTTTGATTGATAAGGCATTGATATTACAAGGATAATTTTAGGGCTTAAAGGGTAAAGCCCCAATAGTCAGGGCTGTCATTAGTATAAACTGCCAAATACTCATATTCTGGACAACACATATACCTCAACCAAACATTTGAAGGGCCGAGAGCATGTCCAGCCTATATGACTTTTTAGGCCTTTTTTTATTTTTTCTCGCTCAGAATAGCTCAGAATAGCCTCATTTTATCGTACAGCGAATAATATCACAAGCCCTTGTCGAATTTGCACTAACCCTAAGGAATTTGACCAATTTCACCTGAAAAAAGCAGAGTTCTGGCCCTCCAGTGCTTTGACGGTACATTCAGAGCGCAATTTCGAAGCCATTTGAAAGCAGTTTGGCCGTGAGAATACGCGACTGCAATACTTCTGACCAGTGCCAACAACTAAACGAAAATACCGTTATTTACGCACGCCTGGCTCGCTTATCTATCGTGAGCTCACTACGGCAACACATCGCCTCTGTAGCGTGTGTGTAAGCCAACGTGTATGAGGCCTTCCGGTGATTGAAAGACATCATTAAGTCCGGAAATCCTTGAGTCTCTAGCACTTCTCAAAGAAACGAGTCGTGTTTCTTGTCCTTCCTTGTGTCTGAAGTGCCATTTAGCGCTCGAGGTGAAAAACGGACCTTGGTTGGGAAGACGAGCCGGCGGGAAAGTCTGGAATCACTTCGGATCAGAAAAGGGGCAGCGTTGAGAGTTGTGGGCCATTTCCCATCCCGAGCCGTGGTCGAAATGCCCGATATCCGAAGTGCTTTGAGACTTATAGTATTTTGCAATAACTTTCGGGCGGGAACTCCATTTCGGTTTTGTTGTAGGATTTCCCGACATGCTTTGCGACAGTGGTAGATGGGTCCGCTGTGCGTGGTCGGGCACTTGAAATACAGCTTTGGGCAGCTCGAAGTGAGTTGTTGCTGGCTGGCGGGAAGACGTTTCGCATTTGGAGTCTTTAATGCAACATTAAATTCGATCTAAAAGGATTTTGAAATCGAGATACGCGTTTTGATGCATATCAACCTTTAAATAATAAAACTTAGCCTGAAGTGAGCATGTGTTCGTCGGTGGTCTAGTGGTTTGGTCGGGGATTTGCACTCGGACGGCTCCGGGTTCGAATCACGCTCAGCATCATTTTTTTTTTTTCTTCGAACTGGACATTATGAAAGTGATTTACTTTTTTTGCGTTCGTCAAAATTCCTTACGTTTAATTTAAAAAAAATATTGAACCGTGTCAGTGCGAAAACAGAAGCTTACCGCAATATTGCGTTACAATAGGAGCCTTTGATTGATTTTTTTTTTTTTTTGCATACGGTATTTCTCGAAAACGATGGACAAAACAACGGAAAAAAATTCGGAACAATGTTTTGCAGCTAATTTCTAGTTCACATGCCAAAATTGGACAAATCTGAGCAAGAAAAAATAAAAAAAGGCCTAAAAAGTCATATAGGCTGGACATGCTCTCGGCCCTTCATTTGATGTCAATGAGAGCAAACTTTCCTGCTTATTCCACATTCAAATGTAGGAAAATACAATTCATTGTATTAAATAAATAACTATACATTGCATACATGTATGTTGTAGTTCAAATTTTTCTTTGGTGTGATCATTTCCAAACCAGATTAATTTTTATTTTCCTTTGTCTCAGATTCATTATCATAACCTGAGACAAAGAACAACAAAAATCAAACTTCTATATAAAAGTTTTAAACTGTAGAAAATTTTGAACCACAACACAGTACATATACTCAAGGCTGCAAATAACAGCCTGTCATTGGACAAATGTCCGGTAAATTTGTCATTTTGACTGGTGAAAGCTTAACCTGGCCTGGCAGACTGACTACGTAGTTCTGCTACAATTAAATTCATACAGAAAATCTTTTCCCTCTGTGAAACAAGGAAAACTTTCCATGCTTAACTAAGAACAACAGGCACTTTTCACTTTCAGTAACGATAAACCATGCAGAAGAAAACTGTCGGACCAGACAGACTTCTTGTCAGGTCAATGTTTTCCCTGGACTGACAAATGACTTGCTCGGAGAAGAAAATTATTTGCAGGCTTGTATACTGATATAATTGCTTTTTAAATAAAGCTGCATTCTCTTAGCAACCATTCTCATAAAATTTGACAAAATTCTGCTTGAATCAGTAAGTGACCACCTTTGACGTGCCCAAGGGGGGATACATGTATCTTCTAGAATGCTCCCTTATGAGAGATTTATATGTAGTGTATCAACAACAGGACTTTAACTGCTGTGATAATTAATAATACATGGCTGCTCCATTAACTAGGTGGAGAAATGAAGAAAGTAGCCAGGGAAAATTGGTTTGTGGTGTTGCCAAAGTTTTGTTTTCCCACTAAAGTACCATTAACAATATCGCAACACTGAACAATATTTGGATAAGGCGGTTCTCACTGCTTAAAGTGCCACTTCGATCAAATTTGGAAAAAACCAGCGGTGAAACCTCCTAAACTGGAGCCAGCGGGCAAAATGCATCAACTTGAACATTAAACTGTTGCTGTCCTTGGCCAGTAGCAGTGAAACTGACGTTAACAAGAACAAAAACAGAAGCTGTCACAACTGGCCGTCCATGTGGTAGACCTATGACACTATTTACACTTTGTACACAACTCCCTTGAGGCAGTTCGTAACCACTTCCCCTTCCCTTCAGAAGGAAGGAAATAATGCATTTGGTAACCTGTCCAAACCACTTTTCAATCTGATCAAGGGAAAACCTTTTTTTCCAGCCGTACTTTTTGCATTTGCATGGCCGCCATTAAATTTGCATGTTCCTAAAGTTCTTGTCACTTTTGCTGGCTATCTTATGGAACTTCAGGAACCTGCAAATTTAATGGTAGCTGTGCAATTGCAAAACGTACAGCTGAGAAAAATAAGTTTTCCCATGAATGGATAGAATAACAGTTTGGACAGGTTACTAAATACCTTTAAAAAAAAATTAAAAACTTGATCGCACTGGCACTAAATAAGTGTGCTTGTTTTTTCTTAATCTAGATCACCCAACTTCCCATAATTCTCTGTAATTACTTGGACACTTGAACTTGGCCTAATGCAGGGGGTCTGCTCATGGAAGGCCTGACGTATTTGACTCGTAGTATTTTGTTCCTAAATTTTGAAAGGATGCATGACGTTTTCTGACACAAGTGCAACAAACACGAGAAAAAGTAAAAGATGTATATAAATGTTTGATCACTGATATAAACTCCACTTGAAACTCTCTATATAGATCTTACAGATGAGAGGATATATCAGAAATGCAGTCTATTAAATATAGTACTATACATCCATATAGGGACTAATTAGTTAATTAATAAGTTTCTCTTTACGGATGAAACCATTTCTTTACTAAAAAAGAAGAAATGTTGTGACAACCTTGCAAGCATGTTTACTGCATCAGCTTCCTCCACAAAATATCAATAATGAAGTAAAAGACTGAAGCAAACTGTGCATTTATAATATGAAAGTTAAGCTTAACTTTGCGATTTGGTGAATTCCGTTATGCCCAAGTCAGACTCTTAAGCCGAGAGGGAATTAAATATATTTGCGACTTCTAGACTTATAAAGAGCAGAATATATAAGTCCTTTTTCCTGGTTCTTAAAGTGTGATCCATGGAGGTCTGAATTGTACCATGACACCAAGATCAAGGAAAAATAAACCCACGCGTTTTAGCTTAACAAAACATAAACATTCCCTCCTTTAGTACCAACAGGTTTATTTTCTTATTTAACCAAATAAAAAGGAACAAAAGGATAACGAAAAACGACTTAGGTCTGATGACGGGGTTTTTTAAAAACTTCTCGATTCGAAAATCTCTTTCCGAACCAAACATGGCGCTCGCTCGCGATGATAAAACTTACCCCTGATTAGGAGGCGACGGGGGAGCTTGATTTGATTCCTCAGTAACTTCATAGTAATCGTACAAAAACCCAAGATTGGACGCCATATTCAACTCCTCTCCGTTCACCAGTAGCGAATTTGCTAGACTAGAATCCATCTGTGAAACGTAAGATTTCCAACTGCGGTCGTCGCGAATATCGCGAACTCCTTCACTAGTTGGTGACCCTACCGTCTTCGAGCTACTTCCCGAAGCAACAACAATCGGATTTCCCTCCGTAGTCACCTTTCCTGCCATATTATCCCTAAGTTCAGCGACTTTCCTACACAGTAAAAAAACACAAGCCCGTTCATTTAACGAAACAAACGACACAAAAGAAACGGATCAAAATCTACGCGCGAAGAGGCCGAAACAAAACCGCGCCGAAGAAACACGTCAAACGAAATTAGTTGTGTGAAGAGTCAAGAGTAACCTTCCTTCATCGCAAAACTTTGAAAATAGATTGCTTACAGTACTTGCCTTCTAGCTGTATCGGTCATGGCAAAAGGAATGCCAAACGCTTGAAACCTTCCAATCCATCTGATTTCCACAACTTTTTTTGTGTCAGTACGTACACGCTGTTGTGAACTGCTCGAACTTGGGGAATCATGATTTTCAACGGACTGAGAACGAACGGTCACGATCATCATCGGAAGCAGTCGATAAGCCGTCGTTTCCCAAAAAAGGAGATTTTCGTTAGAAAGATTGCGTAATATTTGAGCAACTATGGGGTCGCGTCACAAAGTGAAATACCTTTCGTGACTTTTGCTGTAAAAGCTTATAAATCATGCAATTCACCTTTTTTTTTAATTCTTCTGCTTTTTGATAAATTTCAGAAAAGGTCAAGTTCATATTAAAGTTTGGTAATAGTTTAGTTCCAAGTTTGGTTCCGTGGTAACCATGTTGTGGGCAGTATTTTGTGTTCTTCTGATTCTTCTCTGTAATCTGCGTTTTACTCAGTGACTATAAACGACATATTTATTCATTCCCATTTTTTAGCTTCACTTGTCTTCAAAAAGTTGTACAACTATAAAAGACGTTGTCAATGACCGTCATAAAGTTATAGAGAGCTCTTAACACACGATTTAATGTCACAACGTAGCCGATCCCCCAAAACTTCTACTGACATAATATACCGAGTTATTTCGGTTCTTACCGTCATCTGGTTCTCAGTATCTACATGAAAGTCTACCAATTCTGGCCCAGGCCTCATAAGGTTCCTTTTGCTTTCATTTCTTCACATCTACCAGCCTGTACACTCCTTTTTGCGCGCAGGAAAATCACTATGTTTTACTTCCTGCTTTTCCAATATTGATCCACTGTGTGACTCGGTTCCTCCAAGTAGTTTTACTGTTAACAATGGAGTGATATATATTTTTTTTCACATTAATTTTGCCTACGTTCTTCTTCCAGTTTGTGCATTGCATCATGCATTTCCTTAATGTTAAACGAATGTGTTACCCCACGCCTCGGTATTTGTACTGTAACAGAGTATATTTTCACTAGCTGAACGTAGTTACGGAGCTGGGCAGGAAAAATTTCCCGTTACGCCAAGTAATATAAGAACTTGTATGGAAAATTCGGACTGATCAAGAAACAAACGAGTAAATAAGGTAATTAAATAACTATTAATAAAATAAACGTTAATAAAACGTTACCTATGTGACTGAACTGCGAAATTTATAGAAATTCTAATCGGAATTTTAGGTTGAATGGAAATGGATCGCGCCCACTATTAGCAAACATCTAACAAATAACCAAATCGCAAATTTCAATGTACGACATAGATTGTTTCTATCATTTTTCTACGGGAAGGGGAAGAAGGCTTGCTCGCACACTACTTAAAGTTTGGGGTTTTGCTGCTCTCGATAATTTTTCTCTCATGTTATTAAATTTTGTTGATTTTAAAGAGGTGTTTATTGGATAATTTCACTGATTACTGATTATTTCTGGAAGGGGCGTTTGTTAGACACGGGGCGTTTAACACAGAGGGACGCTTCTGAATAGAAATTAGTAGATAATAAGACGTTTACTAGAGAGTGAGGCTTTTATTAAGTCATAATTGAATATTAAAACCCTTATCGGTTAAACCCCTTTTACGTTCACATCGTCTCCAGTTTTCATTCGTATTCATTTCGTGGAACTCATTCTTATTCAGCTGTCTTATTTCTTCAACAAAACTACACTAATTTCGATAAAGTTTTGTCTATTTAATTGACTTTGAGTACATGCACGTTCACTGCATAGCTTCACCCAAAAGCGAATTCAAAGTTCTCAGTGATTTCAAATAACAAGCCGATCTTTTGTTACTTTACAATACTAACCGTACGGCCCCGCTTACGCAATCCTACGGAAAATAGAATCGCAAGGTGACATGAGCGGGGTCGGACGGGTTGTCGTGAGCCGGTCTGGAAAAAGCCGTCCGGCCCCGCTCGAGTTTAAGTGACATCGCACTGCACGACTATTCTTGTATTTTCTAGTCATATTATAAAATACTTATCGACTGAGTTAGGTCGGGCCGGACGGGAAAATATTTGGCTCTTGGTCATGGCGCACGGACCTCGCTGCGCTCGGTCCGTACGCCATGACCTCGAGCCAAATATTTTCCCGTCCGGCCCTCCCACTCAGTCATTAAGTGCATATTATCATATGACTCGTGCGGCCCTGCGAACCTTTTCTTTGTAAAACCATTGATGAAAGTCCCGTATGAGAGCCGTACGCATTTGCGCGAGCGGGGGCCGAAAAAAGCCGTACGGCCCCTGACTCGTCCCCACTCGTCTTTCTAGACAAGACGCGGGAGACGCGCGTGGGGGATAGAAGCGCGATCGAAGGGGGTAATCACACCTCGCGCTCCTCTCGTTAATTGAGAGTCAACTAGGGACGAGTCAGCATCCGGCCCTCCCACTTAGTCAATAAGTACATAGTATTTGAATGAGCGTGAATTCAAACCGAATTTAGACTATAGAAAGAGCCGTTTTCTCGTAAACAAGTCGTGAATGATTTGGGCAAATTCCAGCTAGAGTGGTTTGTTATGTAATATTTGATCTGATGTAACTGCATCATAACTTACAATTTGGATTTTTTTTGTATCGCCAAATTAACTTAGATGTATTTTAGTTTGATCAGAGTGATTTTTCTGAAAGATCTACGTGAGTGTGCTTTTGTTTGGCACCATTTACTCGAGGTACTCTGAACCGATTGTGTTTTTGAGAGATTCACTTTTTGTATTCCTCTTTTCGATTTAACTAAACTTTAATTGGATCTTCTGATTTTGTATACGTACCTGCCCCTATCGCTCTAACTTAATTTTTAGACCCTTATTAAGGATATTTTAAGTTTCTTTGGTAGGCGCCTCGCATGGGGCTTTGAGTCCCGTTCGCGCCTTTCCCGATATTACGGTAAGTTTGTGCCCGCAATAAAGTTGAGAAAGAAAAAAGATTTCCAACTGCGCAACTGGCTTGGTATCTAAGTGATGATTGACGTAAAGACCAAGCAACGTGAAGTGACACAGGCCCGTAGGGTGGATTCTGTTGAGGGGGGTCCTTTTATTTTTTGGGTGGACAATGTGACGCGCCATTGCGGAGCGCTGGGCGGGCCGGAGGCACCAGTCGGCCGGGATCCGCTCAAGGGCCCCAGAAAATTTTGAAAAATTGGGTACATTTTCCTTCAATATTAGCTCTTCGGAAAGTAATTTTCATTCTAAAAAATGCCTGTTTTTTACTTATAAATATCCATTCTGAAATACATGTATTCAGAAAATAGAGTGTGTGCATTTAAAGTGCCTATGAAATGAAATTTATTTTTTGATGTATCGAAAGTTTCACCTTTTTAGACCTTGGAAAAAAAAGTTTAAAGTGTTAGGGACGATGCGAAATGCTTTTTTTATGGTCTCAAAGTTAGGTTGTTGGCGCTAAAAAGTGGCTCCAATTTGTGCGCGGCCAAAACCAGTGTCATATTACACTGTGACGTAAATAGTTGTACAAACTGCTGCGGGAATATAGAGAACAAGAGAGCTGACAAGAGACGTCGCTAGAGGTGGACCAATATTATGTGGCGAGCGGCCTCAAACATGCGAGATATTAGAATTCTTCGATAACAGAGGGTTTAACAAAGCTTTATTTTGCTCCAGAGGAAAATATGCCGGCGAAATACACGAAATTTGTTCGTCGACATCGGAAAGGGTACGTCAAGCGATGTTGTTTTCAATGAAAGCGCTTATTGTTAAGATTAATATTATTTTGCAAAAGAAAATAACATTCCGGCCGGTGAGGCCGTTTAATCAAGCATAATTTTTCCAATCCATATCCTGTTTGGAAGTTCCTTCAAGCCTCGGCTCGACTGGAGAGCCGTCGAAGTCAGTGAGGCCTACAAAAATATACTGACTCGATCGGCACTGACTGGCGAGTAATATAAATGTTTATACGGTATTCCGAATTATAAAATTCAAAGTGCAGCGACGCAAATGTTCACTGGAAGGCGTCTATTCTACGGAATATCTATCAAAAATCTACACGTACAAATGCTATTCGAAACAAAATACATCGCTGAATCATTGCGTGTTCGATCAGATCAATTTTTATACAATGAAATATAAATCAGACATAAATGTAAACACGATACTTTGAACTCACTTACAAGCCGCCAAGTGGTTAAAATTTCCAGAAACGATCAATCGCTGGCAAGACACTGAACTAAGAAGCATAATTATTACGTATATACTTGAGTTCAAACATTTTGAATAAATAAATAAAAAAATACGCTATCAAGGCACCTTGCCGCTAAAAATACACCATTCACATTCAATTCAGCAAGCCGCCTGAAAAACGCCACCTCGGATATGCATAACATATCAGTATAATTTAGAAACTTTCAACTAGCAAGCCGCCAAGACATATCCTTCGCATTGAAAAAAGAACTTTAAGTAGACGAGCGAATTGCCAAGCCGATAAAATAAGTTCATAACCTCCACGCGCGATCAATGAACTTCAGAGAAGACCGGCCGAGTCGCTAATGCGCTAATATCATGATTGTTTGTACTACAAATATATCGTTCGCGTTCGATAAACGCTAGTCAACGAGCCACTAAAAAGAAATAACAAAAACGCCTCTGCGTTCAATAAGCTTACAACTCAACTGGCGAACCACTGAGACGCTGTGCTACTGAAATGTATACCTTTCACGTTCAATAATCTAAATGATCAAAAAAAAGTCCGTCTTCTTCATGTTCACTTCCTTCGCTCAAGCGGCACAGTCGGTTCGTCTCGCTACGGCAAAACTACAGTGGATACGATCATTTTAGTTGATCAAGAGTGATCCGAAACTGATCCTCTTCACCTTCAGAGGACTGTAAAGAAACAAATTAGGGGCTGTCTGACATTTGTACAGCCAAAAACGTTGGCAAAATGACCATCACGCTAAAGGATTCCAAGGGAATTATAGCGTAAACAAACCAATGTGTCATACTATTTACGTAATTTACGTCATCACGCACGCCCACTCGCCCCCAGGCTCTCCAAAAATTGGAGCCACTTTTCAACCGAAGTGACGCATCTTCGAGGGGCTAAAAAACCGATTTTCTTTCTTTTCCTCGGGAAATGATTATTGTTTTCGTTCTTTGGACATAATAAACTAATGAAAAACGAAGAAAAAAAATTCATTTCATAGGCACTTTAAGCAGTCTTCAAAACACAAATATTAAAATTACATGCAGGGTGGATGAGTGGAAAAGACATTGAAAGAATGTTGAATTATCTGACATGTTATACAATTATTAATTTTGGAAACAACTACTGAACATGTTCCATGCCTTACCAAGTACAGAAATATCTGTTAGTTCCCAGGGGTAAGTCTATAACTTTCAGAAATTTTGGTTGGGATTATTTTGCAATGCTTACACACTGTCTTAGACTAAGAGCTTTGTCCAAAAATCCACAAAACAATTTGTTCTTTCTTCTCACCGTTTTTAATGTAGAGTTTTGAGCCCTTTGGCAAGGTGATTTTTAAATAAAACTTTCTTACAATTTTTGCAATCACGTAAGTTATGGACTTTATGAATATATCACTTTTCCTTCACTATTTTTCATTTTTATCAATTCCAAAATCTTGTATTGATCACTCAGTTGCAAGGGTTGTCTTTCCCTCAAAAATTTGCAATGAATTACTAACCTCTAACCTCCTAGGAAATCTGAGACCTATATCACTTTTAGAGCAGTTTTCAATTGACTGTCGAAAGTAATTACACAATTGCTTTGGTTTTGCATTGCTACGCTTTGTGATTGGCTAAAAAATCTCGCGCCACTTTTTCGACCAATCAGAAGTAAAACCGAAACCAATCGTGACTTGCACGCACGCGTTTTCCCGCGCTTGGCGCCGCCGACATGTAATTGCGTCGAGCTCTGATTGGTTCATTGGATTGTTTACGACTGCTGTGATTGGTCAGAGTAATTACTTTGGTTTTGGTTTTACCACACTCGTTTGAAAACTGCTCTAATAATAATAATAATAATAATAATAATTATAATTACATGTATAATAATAACAATAATAATATTTAAAAATTTGTAAATAATTTTGCAAGAGAGCTAGACTGAGATTTAATCATGTACACTGTAGACTAACCTTCTCCCATTCCTCCCACATGATTTATTTGTTTTCCATTTATTTTGCAGGCATAATCGTTTATGGACATAAGTATTTCTGGACTACTGGGTGGAAGGCTTCTTTCCTTGATTCTCTTCCTGTCTGCCTCTATGTCAACATCCTCAACATCCTCTACTGTTACAGTCATGGGACCATTGTCTGCTATTTGATCAAATGACTTTGTGTCATTACATTTTGCTTATTTTTTGGCTAATATTGAAATGCCATTAATGTCAGCCTTGGCTTTACAATAGTTACTTAAATTGATTGCTAAATATACGGGTCTTTTTTATTGTTGACTAAAAAAGGTATGTGAACGTAGTGACATATTTTTATGGTTCAACAGATAACTTTATGCACGTAATTTTAATTATGCATAATTATGCAAACACTGTATGGATGTAAATTACATTGCAGGCGTCTATTAAACCATCAAATAATGAATTTAGCATGCAACGACTCTAGTGGTCATTTTTTGTCACTAATGGTATGGAAATTTTCAGAATTTATTCTTTTTTTCATGCCGTCTTGGCAGATCTAGGGGAGGCCCCCCCCCCCCCCCCCCTTGTGAGCGAAAATATTTAAAGACAAAAGGGCCCAAAAAATTTCAGACCCCCACTTTAAAAGTCTGTATCTGCCACTGCTTGGGCAGGTTTAACATGATATGTCAGCATTTTCCCCCCTTTATGGCTTAATAATAATAACAATACAAATCAACATTTTAACAGAATAACCTCTTCTGTTATCAATGGGGGCCTTGTATAAAATAGTTTCATACAAACCAAAAATGCTTTAATCAAAATCCCCTCTCTGGGGCCTAAAGTATATGTCAAATCAGTTCAAATGTTTGTAAATTTGATAATAAACTGCCTGGGATGGGGATGAAAATATGTATGTCAAATGCACCACATGAGCTGCCTTTGCCCCCCACCTTAGGTTTAACATTGATTGGTGCATTAAAGATTTATTGATATCAACCCTAAGTACCCTGTTAGATTAGTCACAACCTTCTGTTTGACACAGAAGGTTGTGACTAATCTTGCCTAGTTCCTAGGCCTCTATATTTCGCCGCGGTCAATCCGTTTTGGGTCACGTGGTCTTAGCGAAAAAGTGGCAGTTCGTCTCGGATACGTCACCGAAACGAATTGACCGTGAAGGACTGGGGAAAAGCCGCACAGGAACTAGGCAATGACTAATCTACATGTAACACAGGGTACTACTGTGCTCTACAAGTCCTGGAATTAAGAATGATACCTTGGAAAGATGAATTTTCTTGTTCTGGTTCTTCCATCGCAGGCCCATGAAATAAGCTTAGTATATCTTCCAGTGGATCATTTGTTTCTAAAATCTGTTTGTACAAAGCATGCATATCAATGGCATTCCCACAAAATACATGTGCATATGTAAATGCAAATTAAACATATTTCTAATAACCTTTTAATTACCTCTGATTTTTTCCTGTACAAAAGTGGTTCTTGCTTTAAAAGCTTATATGAATCGTACATCAGTTGTTGCACTTTAATTTCCAGGTCTCTTCTTTTTTTCCCAAGTTTGTTTAGTTGTCTCCATTTTTTGCCTTGTGATTTTCTCGCCTATAATAAAATGTTGCTCATGTGAGTGTACAGGCACATTTCAATTGAAATATGCAGGGGCGGATCTAGGGGGGTTGCAGGGGGTGCGCACCCCCCCCCCCCCCTGAGATGACCTAGTTTGCGTTGTTCGCTTTTAAAATTTGTTTACGTCACCCTTCAGTTACGTCATTCCTTAGAGGTGCACCCCCTCCTAAGAAAAATCCTGGATCCGCCCCTGATATGTGACTTATTTCTAAACTTGGACTCAAAAAAGTGCTTTGAAACACACCTTTGTCACTTCAAATGGAGGGACAAAATTAAGAACTGAAGGATTAAGACTATCATTAGATTGCACGAGGCTGACAGCATTTGACAAGTATTATGGTTTTTGACCCAAGACTGTTGTGCATCAGGGTTAATCCCTTACCTCTATAATTTTGAGGACAGTTATACCTTATACCTAAATTATTCATTTTCAAATAGGTTATCCTTAAACCCTTTTTAGATAGTTATCCCTAGAAAATTATTTTTTAAGTTACCCCTTATCTCTAAAATCCCTAAATGGGCCTCACTTATCTTACAGTTATTGTATGTGACCAGGCCCTGTAATCAAGTATGATGGGCCCATTCTTTTTAATCATAAGACTATTATATTATTATTGGGGTGAAATACACTGTACTGCCTTCTATGGGTTTCTTACCTTACATAATTTACATTGGGAATGTGCTGTTTCATTTTTTTCTCTATCAACTTCATCTTTCTTTGGATGGCTTTTCTCTGTTTATTTACATTTGATTGCAATTGTGTCTAGAATACAAGAAAACAAAAGAATATTGTTATAAATGACCAAATGTTTTTGACGTAATGGTAATAATTCTGAAAATATGCTTCAGTTTTATATATTGAAATACATTGTATACTGAGTTCATCAGAGGAATTTTATTATTTTGAGGAATGAACTTCAAAACAATGTGTAAAAAAGCGAATTAATTCGCCAACTATTATTCTTATAAACCCTTGTAGAAGCAGACAAAAAGATAGAATTTTGAAATTCTTGACATTGCATGCGGACGCTTGAGGAAACAATCAATATTGCTCCGATCTCATATTTATGAGAACATTTCAATATAAAATGGAGTACCATTGCGTCCATTGTTCTTGTCTAACTTCTTCTGAATATCTCCAGCTTCCTTTTGGTCCCCTGTTCAGAGACTAGATATAATATTACCATCTATAAGATCCACAACTGACTTGTATTCCAAAGATGACCAGGAGATAATCTTTCGTATAAACTGCGAACGCTGAATTTCGCTTGATTTATTAAGGTTTAAAGAAGTTAAACTACGTACCAGTCTAGTGAATGGATCCACCTTGGCCATGGGCCTTACACTTTGTCTATAACCCTAAAAAAAATCATGTTTTGGTTACATATTTTTTAGATACATTTACAGCTTGCGTGTATTAAAAGTATTTTGCGGGAAGCTTGCGTCAGCCGCTTGGCCTCGCAGAGGAAAATCTTAAAACTTCTGACAGTTTTTGCGCACACGTTATCAAAGAAAGCAAATTCCATAGCCCATTGTTTACTTCCGAACTCAGGACATGACTCTATACTTCTAGTTTCTTTGTAACGGAGCATTTTAGACTGCATTTATAGATCATTGTTGCTTCATATTTGACGGGTGTCGCGCAATCTGGAGGTCCAACACGCAATCTTTTAACAAAGAAATGCGTTTAAACCCACTGATCATTTTTATGAAGGTTTCAAATGATTCATTTTCATCGCCTTCCGAAAGTTTTAAACCATATCAAGGTCATATTCTTCCATCGGTGTTAAAAAATGTTGTATTCTCCAGATATCGTTCACGAAAGTGCACAAACTTTCACAATTCAATCGCGTTTTCAATTGATCGATGTCCAAATTTTGTTTGTTCCTGTGCCTTCAATCTGTTGCTTTTTAAAATATATTGTATTGTTAGACATCATAATAATTACTTAACACATACCTTTGGTCTTTTCATCTCTTTGTTTCCAATTCCGCTTTTTTTACACTAAAGTTTTATAGAATGGCGCGCATTGTTTACAAACCATTTAAACTTCGCGGGGTCGGCTTATGGTGACGTCACGATGGCCAAGATCATCCCGCCAGGCAATCCCTGGTGACGAAAGCGAAGTTAACCTCTCCCTCCTGGTCTGAAGTGTCAGCGTCAGCGACACGGGAGAAGGGCGAGAAAGTGGTTGATACTTCGGACCGGGTCCTCTCGAAAAAGAAATGTCGAGAGAAACTGGATACCAGTTGGAGGGGTTGGCCAAAACATGGCGGCCATCAAGCACAATTTACAAAGGGATCTTTTCAAACCGAACGAGGAGCGACTTTATGCAGTTGTAAGCGTGACTAAAGCCGGTAAAAAGAAGAAAGCAAGCTTCCTTTGTGTAGCTGGTATGAATTGAGTTTGCATTCTATCTGTCAGTTCGTAAATCTCGTTTCTTTCCGTGTGTTTACAATTCATTTTAGCATTTTTAGCATGGAAGCTGAAAACAAGCTTATTTAAGTTTACACTGCACAGTTAAATCATTAGACGATCCAGAGGCCAGAATATTGAACGAGGGCACAGATATAGTGGAACGTCTTTTTAGTTTGGGTATATTCAAGGTTATTTACTCGTTTATTTAGTTTTTCCTGGTCTCGCATTAAGCGAGGCAAGGTTTTAACCCGGGGGGGGGGGGGGGGGGGGGGGGGGGGGGGGGGGGGGGATATATTTTGGGTGGGTATGTGCCGCCCTGGTCGCCAAATTTGGACCCCGTTTTAGAAAGAATTTGCACTCAAGATGATACCCCATTCTAGAAAAAATGGCTGCTGATAATCTGAAGCTTTCGTGTGGCACATACCCGTATAGGTATTTTTGGGGGAGTCCACACGGCACATACCCGTATAGGTATTTTGGGGGAGTCCCCCCCGGGGGTTTAAGAACTTATATAAGCTTACAAGCTTTAATACTTAGTTCATTGGTGTGATTCTTCTCAACATATGTGTCTTCATGATTCTTTTTTACATTAAAACTCTATATATTGTCTCAGTGTGATTTAATCATTTATGACTTTAACAAAATCAATTGAAGGGGTTACATGTTACATAGCACGTGCAGTTTGTGCTGAAAACAAAAGAAATTGGAAAAATCAGGCTTACATCAAGCACCACCCAAACCTGCACTTTAAAGAGTATTATGGTATTTTCATAGTTTCTGGAGTGGGGAATTTACAATATTATTATTACTGGTACTGAAACTAAATAATTGTTACCAATCCAATGTAAGTCTTGTTTCTATTTATTTCATTTACTTTTATTTTATTGAATGTTTTGTTTCCTTATCCATTTCTTGTCTAGTGACCGAGGTGAAACCAGAAACAGTCTCCATTTATCAAGTTAAAAAGACTGAGAAAGATAATTACAAGAAGAGAACAAACTGGAGACTAAAGGACCTCAAGCTTATTGATGGCAAAGATGAAACAAATGTAAGTTAGAGTATAAAGGGACGGTGACTTAGTATTGATTTACATTATTTTGTAAAATGCATGCTTATGCCCCCTGGAGAGGACACCCGTATCAAAATGATGATGCTCATTGAAATTTTTCAAAAAACACCCTAACAAGGTACCAGAATCTCTTTTGATGGGCATGGCTCAAATTCTAAAAGTCCCAATCATATTTTTGGGCTTAACCCATTCACACCTGAGGATTTTTACGTTTTTGAGTGATTTTCTGCATACACACGCCCCATAGGATTTCGTGACTTCATATTTGGAGTTACCATTGAAAGTGCTGCTGTTCTAAAACACTGAAGGCTCGAGTTTACAGGAAACGTCATTGTGACGATCTCATTTTGCTTGGTTGATTTGCAATAAAGGGTCCAATATGAATTGTCTACGATTTTTGGTAGGTTCACAGCCATTTTTCATCTTTAGTAGCTGCCTGGTGAGCATCATTAAGCTTGGAGGTAGTTCAGAGTCCACTTCTCAATGAAGCGAGTTAGGTGTTGTACTTCGTTTACGAATTTGGCTCGTTGCTCGTTGAACTGGAAAAATGGCCGCCTGGAAACGAAGTAGCTTTGGGACTCGACTCTCGATGAATTTCTCGACCTACCGCGGCATATTTTGGAAGTTGCGACCACAGGAGAACACAACAAGCGCGAAATTTCGGCGGTGGGTCAGAGTGGCTGTGGACTTAGTATATATATGAAAATTGTGGAGGACGGAATGGGCGCTGTCAAAAAATCTGTTTATTTCCCAGCATGCAGTGCAGTGGTGATATTGAAAATCGAGGCAAGGTGAGTATGCACTAGTATAAGAAGCTGTAGCTAGGCCCGAGCAACGAATAAGAGCAAAAAAATTCACTGCTAAGCTAGGACTAGGACTGAATTTTGCTGTAAATGTTGACTTTTGGGTTTGCCACGATGATTTGAATAAAAAAAACCAAAGGCAAAAATGTGATTTTTGTTGTTTTTCTATGACGTTAAAAACGGTAATTTTTGTTATTGTTCAAATTCAAACGCTGATATTCTGCGAAAATCGCTGACTTTTTTGTGTTTATTGGGTATCTCAATTTGAAAGACTTTCTAGTCAATGCTCACAACTGCTAGTTAAGGTAATGTTCGCACGATTGAGAAAGTTACAATTTTTTAAAGCAGTGGAGTCTTGTACGGGCGGTTCGCGCGGTTCAGGTATCAATGGGTTAATACCCTAAAAGGTACTGCAATACATTGGCTGTTAAAGTATTCAAAGTTTTCAAAAATCTGAGACTACAAGGCAGTCCTAGTGCTGGCAAGCCAAAGATTCCTAGACACCCTTGTTTAATCCCCAAAATTTTGTGACTGGGATATCAAGTATGAAGCATTACTGCACTTTTCAATAACAAGTGAATAACAAGCACTTTTCAATAACAAGCGAATAACAAGCACTTTTAATAACAAGCGAACTCTGAACTCTGAAGTTAAAAAAATCAACCAAGAGTTTATCTTTTTGCTACCACAATTATCATAGCAGACGTCTCAAGAAACAAGGATGTTTAACTCAACATGATCAAAACAATGACATGTTTGTGGACTGCGATTGGTGGATTTTGATCCATTTTGCAAGTTTCTGTTTTCAGGGGTCTGATATTTGTCACCATAATTCTGATTGATGGCAGTGTAAAGTGTAAACATCAGCTGGGGCTTAAACTTTAGCCCTTGCAGTTTGCATGTTATTGAAAGGCGCAGTAAACAATAATTATTGCTTTTATTTTAGTGAGCGATCTTTAGTATTGATGTATTTTTATTTCTTGTTTAGGAAAATCCAGAATTTCATCTTCATTTTGATAAAACTTACAAGTGGGTGGCAAGCAGCATTCAGGACAAGAACAATTTTATAATTGCACTGTGGAAGGTTAATAACAAACTTTCTTACTTCATGTTTAACTCATAATTGCTCGAAGCATTGCATGTGGGACAAAATATTGCATATGGGTACAGCATTGGAGGGAGGGGAGAGTGAGGAATTAGATGCAAGGGGTTGGGGGGGGGGCAGTGGAGCAAAACACGTAGGTGAGGGGAAGGTCAGTGAACATTGAGCCTGCAATATGTAATGGTCATCTACCTTACCCATGGTGATGGTGTTGGAGGGAGGGGGGGTGGGGAGTTGGCTGCAGAGAGTGGAGGGGGGGGGGGGCAGTTGATAAAGCAAAATGTCTAGGAGAGGGGAGGGTCCAAACGTTTTGAATTTATGAGTTGGCTCATAAGAGCGTTTGATTAACTACTAAGGATGTTGTGTCATCTAATAAAAAACATGATTTTTAAGATTGACAAGTTCTTTATTGTGGTAAAATTAAAGCATACTATGCATTAAGACTTGAAAAGTTGAATGAAGGAGAGCATTTTGACGATCACATGTACCCACTGCAAAATAATATTGTACTATTCCACTGAACATGTTTACAAATGTTTGCAAAAGAAAATGTTTTCCAAACATGGTTTTATTCTCTCCTTCCTTATTTATGCCTGTCACCTTTTAAAGAGCATTCATAATCTAGCCATCACTGTTGGATTCTTTAGACTGGATCCATGTTATTCAGGGGCGTAGCTACCTGTATGCACGTATGCACATGCCTACCTGAAAAAGTCGAAAAAAAAAGAAAGATTTGGGACTTGAGGGTGGGGGGAGGAGATAGGGGGACTGTTTCAAAATTGATTGTGCGTACCTCTGAAAAAAATCCTGGCTACGCCCCTGTTATTTTAGCTTCCTAAAATGGTTAAACAAGGATCAATATTTAAATGCCTTTGATGACTTTGGAGTAGTCACTTGTGGAAAAATGGAAATCAAGAAAAGAATCTTAGAAATCAGCTCCATATCTAAATATGTTGCTTACTATAATAGGACAATCACATGACTTTTGGAGAGCATATAGTTCATTTGTGGCCCGAGTAGCATCATTTGCACCCGAGCGGAGCGAGGCTGCAAATGATGCTACGAGGGACATAAATAAACTATATGCCCGACAAAAGTCGTGATTATCATTATTATCAATACACAAGGCCAAATCGTACAAATTCATTTAATAAGAAAAAAATGTTTAACAGAAACAGGGCCGTAAATGCGTTTGCAGCCCGTCAAATTCAATATCGCCGCCACTCACGTGTGTTTTCTCGAAGGCAGTTTCTTATTTGGCCGCGTATATTGATAATAATTAATATTCACTAGAAAAAGCTGTTAATACAAGCTGTGTTATTTTGTGAGTAATTTCTGTTCTTGATTGCATCTAGTTGTGTGAAAGACACTTGACTCAGAGGAAACCAACTTTGTTACATGTCAGCGTGATTGAAGGTATCTATTAAGTTAACAATCACATACTTGTTTGCTAATTTACTGTGTATTTGTTGAGAAAATTTGGGAGTAGCTGTAGAGACAAGTTATCCCTTGATCCGCAGTTAAAAGAATTATATCATGTAAACTCTTGTTCTTAAGCCATCGTAACTTGATAAGAAATAAAACACAAACAGAGGTGATAAACATGGTAAACCAACACATTTTTATAATAAACTTGATGTTTCATATGCTAAGCGACATACATTTTCATTGCTGATCATATCAAAATTACTGGTCACAACATTAATTGGGATTATTTTGATATTTTAGTGTCTGGCAAAACAGACTTTCACTGCAAAATCAAGGAGACTTTGTTGATTCAAGAACTATATATTAAACAGTTTTCAAACACTGTAATGGTTACTTTTGAAAATGTATGTCACTTTGCATACAAAACGTTTTTGAAGTAGTTTATCAAACACGAGGTTTATCAAGCACCAAGAAGACAAGTGGGTTGAAATAATAAAGCACAGCTAAGTTTTTTTTAACCGACTTTGAGGTGGTTTGGATAATGAAACGACCTTTCAAAAGACATGTGTTTGATATATTAGCTTCTCAAACTGATCATTAAATGCGTTAATAATAAAATACTTAAACTAGTAGTTCCATATTGGAAGTGAAGTGCTGCCTCATTATGAGATGCTGGTGAAGCTGTATAAGAATCTTGAAAACGTCGGCTTGACATAAATCAAATTTACGCCATCGCCGTGGAATTGGGCAAAATCCTTCAGTTCTGTGCATTCCGAAAAGTGTTAGATTTTCCCCATAATCTACTTGTCTTGATTTCGTGCCGGTTTATATTTTTCCGATTCTCGAATCATACGCCTCAGATTTAGACCAATACATAACGTTTGTTTAATAAAAACTGAACACTGGACAGCGAAGGAATAAATATAAGCGTGGTAGGAATCCAATTAATTGTTTGCCTTCCATGAATTTTTATTTCGCGAAGTTGGAGGAACAAAACAGCCTCGATGTCTCTCGGGCGAAAATAACCTGAAAGCGATCACTTTTTTCATTTAATTTTCTTTTTTTATGTTTCGGATACAGAGGAATAAATATTACATATATTTTCGAGTGTGTGATTGCAAGATGAGTTATGCGCTTAATACTGGAAAGGTTTCAAATTACTTTTCACATTATGCAAATTGAACATTTTTACGTCAACTGAAAAAATATAGAAAGAGCTAAATTTGTTTCTTTCCTCCTAAATTATCACTTCTGTCGTTAACTTTGATTAAATTTATAAGTTTCATTCAAAATTTATTATAATAATGGCAGGAATACTTCCAGCAAAACTCTCAATTCGAAAAGTTGTTTTGACCCCGGTTCCGGACCAGACAAAATAAACCGGTCAGTGTAAAACGCAGACTGCAGACTGCAGACTGCAGACTGCAGACTGCAGACTGCAGACCGGGGGTAAAATGCAGACTGCAGACTGCAGACCAGGGGTAAAATGCAGACTGAGGGTAAGATAAAATATTAATAATAAAAAACGAGTCATAAGGATGTAATAAAGAGTGTTCGTACGCATAAAATAATGTCACGTCAGGACTCACGAAACACACAAAGGCCGCCTCACGCAGTAAAGTCACGCAGTAAAGTCATGAAGTTGAATTTTGCACACGTCGAGTTTTGGCATCTCCTCTATCAAAATGGTCATAGTAACGATTATTTGAGAACGCCGAAATGTTATAATTTTTCGTGTTTGGATAGCCCACTGTCACTTTCAGCAAATATCAATTCACAAACCTCTTGATACATTGAAGTCGAGTACAAAGATTGAATGTCTTTCACAAACTATGCTCGATACCTACAAGTTTACCTTGCCTTGTTGTTGTGCTGTCGTGTTTTGCTTGCCTTGTGTTCCGAACAATTCCAAGGCCATATACATGTATGAAGAATATATGAAGTATGAACGCTGAAAGAGTTACTTGGTCCCAGACCTAATCGCGTAAGCACAATATGAAAGAGTTACTCGGTCCCAGACCTAATCGCATAAGCACAATTCAAAATGGCCGACACATAAACAAAGGTAAGATGCATAGAATTACGATTAGTTTGGGCGCTTGTGGGAAACTTGGTTCAACAAAATCGGGAGTTTAAGAACTCGAGGTTGATAATATGTTTGACTAAGGCGAATAAACGCCTTTTGGTTTGAGTTTTCGGGATTTTGAAAAAAAAAATTACGGGTACGCGTAGGAACACTCCCAAGTCTTGTTTTTTATTATTAATATTTTATTTTACCCTCAGTCTGCATTTTACCCCTGGTCTGCAGTCTGCAGTCTGCATTTTACCCTCAGTCTGCATTTTACCCCCGGTCTGCAGTCTGCGTTTTACACTGACCGCAAAATAAACTGAGATTCATGGCTTCGAAAGGCCACTTTGCGGCTACATTTTGCATTCACTTCAAGTGTTGGAAACACAGACCAGCTAGTTACATAATTTAATAAAACCAGTAACAACCATCAGGAAACTCTGATATACGGCCTTTTTTCAACGGTAAGTGCAAATTAGGCATCGATTTGTATTTTTCAGTACTCAAGCGGACACGCTTTTTAATTTGCGTGCGATCTGCTGTGTCTTCTTGTTTTAGAAGGTTAACATGCTTCTTTGTTAGCGTGCTCACACTATTCCAATAATCCCTATCATCAAATCGTGAACAAACGTGCATGCAGATTCTTTAGCAGATTCCCAAGACATGTAAGCTTATTTTCCAATTTGCCTAATACAATGATGCCCAAGTATACGCTCCCAGCGTCTTGTTCCACAGAGATCCAGCAACTACATTGGCCCTGAGAAGAACCTTTGTCTATGTTCAACTGATTTCTAGCATATACTTTTAGATATCACCAAGTCAAACGGATAGCAGAGAAAGTTTGAAAACCAGTCAATAATAGCGCCGGTCGAAACAGCGTGCATCTATGCATGCTCGAGTCAGCTTGTCATCACTTTGTTTTGATTGGATGCCGAGGCTCTCCCGAGACTGTCAACGGTCTCATAGTAGATCTTCTTCCGCTCTTGATTGGTTCTCAAACAATATTCATTGTTACTTTTGGAAAACCGAGACAGACAGAAGGACAGAATTCTCGATTCTCGATTCTACATGATTAGTAGACTGCCTGCCGGCAGCAAAAAGGAAAGGAATAAAATCGCCAAAATCTATGCTTTTTAACTCTTTAGGCCCTAATATCAAAATTTAAATTCTCATTTCTTGTCCCTATACATTTCCTATAGAAGTAGTGGGAAGAAATTGTTTAGATATCAAGAGAATTCATCTTGCGTGATCATGTCCTTTCCTTAATTCTTATGACTTTTTTTGATTGATAAGGCATTGATATTACAAGGAGAAGTTTGATTCTGATCACTCTCTGGTTTCCAAACCACCATTACACAGGATTTTCTTTGTTCAACTTGATGAATTATTAATGAGTTTAAGAAGGATGTGGCCACTTCAGTGAAAAACTGTGGATTCAAATGTTTTTTTTTTCCAAATTGTTTTAACTTCCACTTTAGATGTTATTCCTGGAAGTGAGAGCAGTAGAGCACAACAGCATACAGATGAAGGACCTGGAGGTAATTATTTGTACCATTTGAACCATGGATTTCCCATTTAAGGGACACTGTCACCAGGGCACATGCTCCAGTTGTTCACCGTGACCACCACCACTAGTCGACGACATTATTAAATTGATGCTTCAACTTGAAAAGTTTAGGCTGAACTTTTCAAGTTTTAAATTGAGAAACTGGCACATGCGCCCTGGTGACAGTGTCCCTTTAAGAGACACTTATCCCATCAGGGACAACTGTCATAAGGGACAAGGTCTCATAAGGGGACACCTCCCATAAGGATACATTTCCCATAAGGGGACTTTTCCCATTAGTGGACACCTCATTAAAGGACACCTTCCATGAGAAAACAACTCCCGTGAGGGGACACCTCCCATAGGAAAACACCTCCCAGAAGGGGATACCTGTCATAAGAGGACACCTCCCATGAAGGGACACCTACCATAAGGGGACACAAGTTCAAGTTCAAGTTTATTGCCATATATTGAAAACAGTTACATATATAATATAAAATTTAGTGGCAAGGAAGCCCAAAGGAAACCACTGGGCTTATAAATAATAGGCTCCCTCAATATATTATTTTCAACGAATTATTAAAAGAATATAATTATGTCAAATCAATGGCAGAGGTACCA
This sequence comes from Dendrophyllia cribrosa, assembly GCA_024195265.1. NCBI lineage: Eukaryota > Metazoa > Cnidaria > Anthozoa > Scleractinia > Dendrophylliidae > Dendrophyllia > Dendrophyllia cribrosa. The sequence goes on from JAJLRJ010000005.1 coordinate 5,408,123, forward strand.
ACAATAAACACCTACCATAAGAGGACACCTTCCATTAGAGGACACCTATCATCAAAAGAGGACACCTACCATAAGAGGACCCCTTCCATTAAAGGACACCTTCCAATAGAGTACACCTCCTATCAGAGGACACCTTCCATGAGAAAACACCTCCCATAGAAAAACACCTCCCGGAAGGGACTCTTGACATAAAGGGACACTTCCCATGGGAGGATTCCTCTTCCCATAAGGGGACACCTCCCATAGGGACACACTTCTTATAATGAGACAGCTCACATATACACATATGAAGACAACTCACATATTACGAGGGCACATAATTGGACACCTCCCATTTGTGACAGCTTCCATAAGGGGACACAACACACATGAGGATGCCTCCAAATAAAGGGACACGTCACAGATGAGGACATCTCCAATAATGGGACATCTTGCATAAGGAGCACCTCCCAAATGAGGGCCATCTCCCATAAGGAAATGCTTAACATAAAGGGACACCTTTCATAAGGGGACACTTCCATAAGTGGATAACTTCCGTAAATGGGCACTTCTCATGGGAAGACACCTCCCATATTAAAGTTTAAGAGACACCTTGCATGTGGGCACCTCCCACATGAGGACAGATAAGGTGACACCTTCCATATGGGGCACCTCCAATAAGGGAACACCTCTCATAAGTGGACACCTCCCATAGAAAGACACTTCCCCTTATTAAGTAGATACCTCACGTGACAGCACCCCCATATGAGGGCACTTTCTATATGAGGATACCTTACATATGAGGATAGACAAGGGGACACCTTTCATAGGGGGCATCTCCAATAAGAAGACACCTCACATAAGGGCAGTTGGATATGAGGAGACCACACATGTGAGGACACATAAGCTGGGGACACCTCTCATATGAGGGAACCTCCCATATAAGGAGACACCTCCCATAAGGAGACAACTTCCATAACGGGACATCTCCCAATGGAGGCCACCTCCCCTAAGGCACCACCTCCCATAATAAAGAGGTTACTTCACATATGAGAACACTTTGCATAAGGAGGCACTTTCCATTAGGGGAATGCCTCCCATTAGGGGACACCTCCCACAAGGCGTCACTTTTCATAAGGGGTCAGCTGACAAAAAATCTGAGCTAAACAGAAAAATGACCAGAAATTGAACATAATGTGGTCACACTGTTCAACTTTTCAGCTGAAGACTATGAGGAGCTGACACAGAAAGAAGAGAATGATTTGGAGTCCATGATATCCCAAACTGAGAATGCAATCAGCAACATTGAATCATTTACTGAGCAGTTGTCCAAGGACTTGTCTGTTTTAGATGGGGTAAATATAAGTGTTATAAAATAATAAAAAACAAATAAAATGTGCCACTTAAAAAAACAACTGTGTGGTCCTTAGATTCCAGATTAAATAAGAATTTAGAAATGTTGGTTTTTGAAAAGGTAGGAAAAATTAGATCACCATCTGAAAAAACCCTTGAAAAAATTCGACAATTTGACATGTAAGAACCCATAATAGTCAGTTGAAATTGATTTTCTTTATCATGGATTAAATGTCTTAATTGTGGGTTAGTTAATTCCTTCTCTAATTCGTGTTTGAATTACAGTTTTTTTTACCTACAATTAGTTAACCCACCATAAAAAATTTTAATCTATGATTAAGTTTATTTTTGAACAATCTGGCCCTGGGGCCGTTTCTCAAAGGTCCCGATAACTTTTTGGACCCGGAGCTATATTTTAAAATTAGAATCTTAGAATGGAAGACTAAAAAGTGTAGTTTTTATTCTGTAAACCACCCTGACTTGTTTCGTCAACTCAGAATTTTATTGCTTAGGCTTTCACGACCAGCAAACTTTTAAACGTTGCGCGCATAAAATAGCTTACCAGGCCCGAAAAGTTATCGGGACTTTTTCGAGAAATGGGCCCCTGGGCCGGGCTGTTCAAAGCACGATTTAGCTGACCGAGGATTGGCCTCAATTTTGAATCTAGTCAAATAATAAATCAATTGAGATTTTTTGAAAGTATTTCTGCCCTTCAGTTTCAACTTTGACTTGTATTCACATGCAGCTTAAAGTTAGCTTTTCAAAACATTTTTGACAAGAGAACAAGATAAATAAAATTTTCCATAAAGATTTAATCCTGGGTTAGTGTTATTTGGCTCTCAAAAAACCGAGCCATTTCTGTTCTATTCTGCTACAGCAAGTGATTGAAGTTCAATGTTTGATCCCTAGCTGAAGCATGACAATAAACTACTGTATTCATATACATAGGCCAACATTCATTCCATCATGGACGCAGAACCACAAGTGGAATCATTAATGCAATTGTTAAATGATGCTTTGAATGAGCTTGATTACCTCGATACACGGCTCACAGGCTATGACACACTGTTAAGAGTAAGTTGATAATTGCTTCTAAGTATAAATGGTACATGACATTTTAAAAATAATTTTAAAATTGTTCTTTTAATCCTTTCACTCCCAGAGTCAATCATGGAGAGATGCCAAGAGTGCCAAAAATCAAAATTCAAGAAAAATACCAAATTTCATTTTGTCGAGTACTGTAAAAAAATCATTGGTACCATGCAAAAGTACTGCCCAAAAGGTTTCAATTGAATGGCCACAACAATTACAAAGGATTTTGTTGACAGACTCTAAAGTTAGAACAATACTAGTTAAAGGGTTATGCCCTGTGGAGTTCTTAAATTTTTGGTCCCTAAAGGCATTATGCAAATCCTGAATTTATAGTTCTGTTAAAAAAAAATAATATTCATAGAGTATCATATGGAGTCTTGATGCTCTTATAATAAAACCTATTTGCTACGAAAATGGTCACACTCATCTCCCACTGACACTCCTGCACATGCTTTGAAACAATTTTTAAAGTGGTAAGTTTTTCAGCAATGATAGCGTTATTTCATAAGCTACACCTGTGAAAGCCGGCTTCAGACTGCTTGAGGACATCTTTACTCTCATTGACATTATTTGATGGTGCTACACTGTATTATGTTATTTTGTAAGTGTTACTGATGTGCAATAAATAATTCATAGGAGGTTCGTGCACAGATGGAGCAGATGGAGGACAAGGACAAACATATGGTCACTGAAAGCAGAAACCGCAAGAAACTCTTAGAAGAGGTGGAGACATTGGTGGTCAGTTTTCTTTTTTTTTTCTTCATGAGACAATTTTTAACTGGTGAATACTTGAAGCTTTGAACTAATCGCGATCAAAGAATGCAATCATAATTTCATGTTGGTTACCCTGTACCTTGCATGCAGAAAAATTTGAAAATTTTTGGTGCCCGGACTGCCACATGGCCGCCCCTATTGCTTCATTCAGGGGCTCACTTCTGCCGGAAACCTTTGAATGCGTCTCCATAATCTTTGATTACTGCTAGTTATAGAATGTGGGTAGCAATTTCACTCAGTTAGTCGATCAGCTGTAAACATTGAGCTGCAATATGCAATGGTCACCTGCCTTACTCATGGGACGGCATTGGAGGGAGGGGAGGGTGGTGAGTTGGATGCACAGGTGGAGGGTCGGGTCGGGTCGGTGGAGCAAAAGGCCTAGGGAATAGGGGGGTCAGAAGATTTCATGTTCACAAGTTGGCTCATAGAAGCTTTTGATTCTATTTTATCAAAAGGTAAAAAAATTGGTGGTCATTTTGCATTTTAACAAGGGGTATTTATATAAATTACTCCAAAGTTTTTGAAAGGGCATTTTTGATTCCAGTAACAAACAATAGGAAGATTTTGTGTGTTTCTGTATGATCTTTGGGACATCTTGTAGTTTCCAAGAGACCAATGTCATGTTACAGTTCTTTTTTCCGTAGGCACGTTGCGATGACTGAAAAACTTGATGTATTTTTACCTTGACATTAATAAATGCTTTTCCAGTACAAACTTTGAAACATGGGAAAGTGTATGGCATTTTTAACTTGGACTTCCCCCCCCCCCCCCCCCCCCCCCCCCCCCCCTACCCCTCATTGATGATGTTGGTATCAATTTAAATTGTTTGACAATGTTTTTTTTTTAATCAAATATTGTACTCACCAGCTCTCCCTTCCAAACATTATTGTTTATTTTCTTTGTTATCAATTTGTAGACATATAATTCATTTGTGTGAGTGCATGTCCTTTATTTACTTAATGGCCAAGCATTGACCATTATTTGTTTGCAGACCAGATTTGTTAGCAGCTTATTATAATTTTTTTTATGATTGATCTATCCTTTAGAGTACATTGGATGTACCTGAGCGCAACATTGCTGCTCTTCAGGAAGCTGACCTGTCCAAGGGTATGGGACTTAAGGAGTGTACTCATGCTGCATTTGCTGTGCTGCGTGCTGTGCAGGCTGATCTCAGTCCAGGTACGTCACCACACTGAAGCACTGCTGTTTACTGCAACTTGCAATAAAACATGAATTACAAATGAATGAATGAATGAACGCGTCTTATATAGCACACAAACCACATGTTGTATGGCGCTTTACATACACTTAATATGAAATTGAGATCAGATGTCAGCTCATGAAGGCACCTCAGGCAGCCTCTATCAGTCCATTGAACATTGATCTCATCTCCCCACCCCACCCATGAACAATGTATGGCACTGAGGGTGGTCACAGCCAGGGTTTTGTTACGTTGACTGGCACTCAACCAAATGAGCTAACCAGGCAGCGGTGGACTATGGTGTTGGAAATCTAAAGCATCGCTTATCATTCTTCTACAATCATTATGAATACCTTTCATTTTTGGCAAAATCAGTAGTCAACTTCCTAAGTTACTATTATATCATATGATAAAGGAAAGGGAGCTTTTTGGGGCTCAAATTCTCTACAATTTTCGACTACCATTGAATTGCCATGTTCGAATTGTAGAGTCACCTCGTTACCAATAATGACTTGGTATGGAATATATTATTCTTTCCTTCCATTTCCCACTACACTGTGATCAGATAATCTGCCAAGCTCTCCAAATTGCTGTCCGAGAAACTACTAAGTGTTTTTTAATACTGCCTTATAGAAAGTTGTTACAGATGAAAAAGTGAAATTTGGTCAGAACCAGCCAATAATTTTATTGTCCTTTTTAGAGAGGTGTCTGCCTTATAGGGATGTCCGCCTTACAGGGATGTCCGCCTTACAGGGATGTCCGCCTTACAGGGATGTCCATCTTACAGGGGTGTCCACCTTACATGGTTGTCTGCCTTACAGGGGTGTCCATCTTACAGACATGTCTGCCTAACAGGGGTGTCCACCTTACATGGTTGTCTGCCTAACAGGGGTGTCCACCTTACAGGGGTGTCCATCTTATAGACATGTCTGCCTAACAGGGGTGTCCACCTTACAGGTGTGTCCATCTTACAGACATGTCTGCCTAACAGGGGTGTCCACCTTACATGGTTGTCTGCCTTACAGGGGTGTCCACCTTACATGTTTGTCTGCCTTACAGGGGTATCCACCTTACAGGGGTGTTCACCTTACAGGGGTGTCCATCTTACAGGGGTGACTGCCTTACAGGGGTGTCTGCCTTACAGGGGTGTCTGCCTTACAGGGGTGTCTGTCTTACAGGGGTGTCCACCTTACAGGGGTGTCTGCCTTACAGGGGTGACTGCCTTACAGGGGTGTCCATGTTACAGGGGTGTCCGTCTTACAGGGGTGTCCTGTATTTGTTTTGGTTTTGCTTTAATGGAACAAAAATCTAAAATGGTAGACTCAAAAAACATTTTTCTAAACTTCATTTCAATTTGCCACTTTAGAAACAAGAAGGAAACTGGGCCAAGTAAACTTTCACAACGACTTCTGGGACTGTTGCTGGGCACAGAGACAAAAGAAGCGTCCCCTGTAACGATCCCAGAAGACATTGCGAAAGTTCACTCTGCCCAGTTTCCTTCTCGTTTCTAAAGTGGCGAATGACCTAGATGGGTAAATCCACCTCTGATAAGCTGTCAAAATGCAAAATTTTAATCATAGTAGTCACACTTTGTCCTCAATTTGTGACCAAAAGTGGTCACAAATTTGTCAGACTGTTTTATTTTTTTATTTTTTTCAGGTTTGAGTGAGATGAGAGCTGTCAAGGAACAAAGAGAGAAGTTTTGGAAGCTCTGTAGTGATTTTGCTCAGCGTTTGAAATTTCATTTGTTTGAGATCTTTACACGTCATGTAAGCTATTGTCTTTCCACAGTAGTCTGTTCATTTTAATCACAAATATCTTTATGTTATTTAAGGTTGTGACAATGTTGGATGCAGTGAGGCGCATACAGTGTCCCTCCCTCACTTCCCTCTACTGAACCTCACCTAATCTCCCCCACATTTGAAGGCTTTCCTGCGAAAAGGGCCTATATCGCTTTTGGGCGGATTTTCATTTTTTGCAGACTGACTTGTTTTGACATGACAAAATTCGTTGTTTTCGAGAAATAAATTTCTTTTGTTTCTGGTAAACAATAGCCGCGGTTACACGTTGCAACTTTTACCTAGGTAAATTTGAAATAACAATAGCAGCTATTGTTATTTCAAATTTACCTAGGTAAAAGTTGCAACGTGTAACCGCAGCTAATACCTTTTCATGGCTTTCCAAAGACGCCGCCGCGTTTTTTTTTTGCAACGTTATTTCTTCACCTTATCAACTCAGTTTATAAACCAAATTTCATGTTTCACTCCCTACCGAGGCCACACCATAGTTTCTTTAGTAATAATAACAACAACATAGCGCCTTACAATCGGATAAGAACAAAAAAACAACCACCTTTAATCTTCCCTGGCCCAAGCCTGTTCCAGGCGTTCAAATAGTGGGAGCCTCGTGAAGGAAAAAATTCAGGGCAAACAAAAAGGCAACAAAACTGATTCCCCGTTGTTGGCAATGAATGCCTTGGGGCCCTTATAGGTACCAGCCTTAGGGCCCCTATGGATACCACGTGTGGGACAAAGAAAAAAATCCGAGTCCCTGGCAGGATTCGAACCTATGATCTTCCGTACACCTGTCGGATGCTCTTGTCACTCGGATCTACGAGAGACTCGTGGCGAGCAAGGCCATTTACTAGGTTCATGTATGACACACATCCTGCGTACTGCTAGGATCAGCAATGTTGAAAGCGTCATGTGAGGTGATAAATAAAGAAAGATCGTAAATGTTAAGCTCGGTAATGAAATGACAAAGATGTAATGTTCATAATGTCAGACTTTTTTTTTGTTCCACTCTCGTGACACGATGAACATATCATCTTTCTTATTTCTTTACCGAGCTTAACATTTACCATCATTCTTTATTTATCATAACCACTATTGTTTCAACAGGGTATAGAGCCAGAAACTGTTGTACAGCACTCAAGTGAGCTGTGTATTCCCAAACACTTGGCTTGTCACAATGATCTGGCACCATTTTCTGATCTCATGAAATGGTTGAAGGAGGTGGACCAGACAGTTTTTCTCGAACTCTGCCAGGTACGTACTCATTAGCTTTTATTTAAATGGACGCACTTTAGAATTTCGTCCACTGGCTTAAAGGTGTGTTCCGTATTACTCGATTTTATGTTTGAGCCTGGCAGGCATGGAGTGCGAATTTGTCACTGAATTGAAATGAAAGCAAAGCCACAGTGATTTGCTACGTCCTTTTACCGAATCATGCCGAAAATAAAACAAATAGACCTAGTATTGAATGAACAGATCTACCACTGACTTGGAAAAAACTGGAATCTCTGGTCCAACCATCCTCGGAGACCGAGGGGAAGTAGAAAAGGGCGAAAACAAAATCGGCGGGAGAATAGTTGAAGTTTTTTTTTTTCACCTTTCTTTCCTTCGCCCCGACTGACTGTCCGTGGGTCTCCAAGGATGTGGTCCGTCCAACATGTTATAATCCGACAATTGCGGTTTCTGGGACACGTCCTTAGAATGCCAGCGGAAGAGTCTTCAATAATATAAGCTCTCTACTTACCTTATACACTCATGGAAAGCGCAGATTAAGGCGTCAACGAAGATCTTACCTACAGTGTATCCAACGGTTGCTAGGGGACGATAATGAGCTACTATTTCCGAATAATATTGCCAAACTTGCCAGTAATACGGAAGGACTGGTGGAGGCTTGCAATCATGTGTCTTAGCGTAATCAAATGATGATGATGATGATGATGAGGATGACGATGACGATGACGATGACGATGACGATGACGACGACGACGACGACGACAAGGAGGATGAGGATGAGGATGATGATGATGACGATGACGATGACGATGACGATGACGATGACGATGACGATGACGATGACGATGACGATGACGATGACGATGAGGAGGAGGAGGAGGAGGAGGATGAGGATGAGGATGAGGATGAGGATGAGGATGGTGAGGATGAGGAGGAGGAGGAGGAGGAGGAGGAGGAGGGTGAGGGTGATGGTGATGGTGATGGTGATGGTGAGGATGATGATGAGCATGAGGATGAGGATGAGGATGGTGATGGTGATGGTGATGGTGGTGATGGTGATGGTGATGGTGATGGTGATGGTGATGGTGATGGTGATGGTGATGGTGATGAGGATGATGGTGGTGGTGGTGGTGGTGGTGGTGATGGTGATGGTGATGGTGATGGTGATGGTAATGGTGGTGATCGTTTCCCAAAATTTCTGTTCCCTTTTTTAAAACGTTAAAATCGTTTGGAATCCAACAATAATCTGTGCATGTCTTATGATTTCTTACAAGTTCAAGGTGGTACGATGCTAGAAATTGCTTTTTCTTGTTGTCGCACCGCGATACGATTTCGATAATTTGCTCAACTCTAAATGTGTTCCTTTAAATTAGGAACAGACATTGATAGGTCCACTTGTTCCTATATCTGAACAGCAAGACTAATTTCAGTTCAATGCATACCGATTTTAAGAACGTTGTTTGTTCGAATGTTTTTCAAAATAAGGAAACACTACTTAATGGGACCAAAATATTCCCCAAGAACCGCACGGTTTTTGTCCACCAAAACCAACAATGTGCAAGATACCATTTATAGTGAGAGGCCTTCGATGACAAAAGTTGAAATAACGTTGAATCCGTTAAATCCGTTGTTTCCATCTTAAAAAGGAGTTTATTGTCGATAATGTATTACACCTGATTAGTTCACTAACACTGCAAGTTCCAACCGAGATAAACTATCTAATATCAAATGGGAAAGACGGATTGACGGATTTGACGGGGATATGAATACTTAATATATCATATTATAATATATTACGCTTGATCAGTACACTTGCACTGCAAGTTCCATCTAAGATAAACTCTCTAATATAAAATGGGAAAGACGGATTAACGGATTTAACGGGGATGTGAATATTAAATTGTATATATAATATATATTTTTATATATTACTTCTCTTTGTTACTGTAAGTATCTTTAGGGTAAATATATATATATATATATATATTTAATATTCATATCCCCGTTAAATCCGTTAATCCGTCTTGCCCATTTCATATTAGAGAGTTTATCTTAGATGGAACTTGCAGTGCAAGTGAACTGATCAAGCGTAATATATTATATATGATATATTAAGTATTCATATCCCCGTTAAATCCGTCAATCCGTCTTTCCCTTTTGATATTAGATAGTTTATCTCGTTTGGAACTTGCAGTGCTAGTGAACTTATTAAGTGTAATATATTATCTACAACACAAACTTCCTACTAAGACGGAAGCGGTGGATTTAACGGATTCAACCGGAATATGAAAACAAAAATATAAAAGTAGTTCAAGTTAATACTCCTTGTAACTGTAAGAGTCTGTATGTTTCTTAAAGTTTCCTGTTTTACTTTCTTGTCAGTCCCACAGAACAATTTCACGACTAAAGAAATCAATACCCTATCTGCTGACTTCGAGTTTTAGTTCTTTCCTGTTTAACTTCCTTGACAGTCCCACCGAACAATTTCAAGACTAGTGAAGTCAATTCCCTATGTGCTCACTTCGAGTTTTATTCTTTCCTTTTTTTTCTTTCTTGTCAGTCCTACTGAACAATTACAAGATTATTGAAATCAATACCCTATCTGCTTACTTCGAAAATCATACACAATAATACGAAAAAGAAAGTAACACAACTGCGAATAGTTGGCAAAAGCGTGTTTCAACTTCAATCATGGACACTTTCTGCTCACTTGTTTTGCACTGAGAACTTTACATGGACATGTGAAATAAGGTTGCGTAACGTTTAAATCAAGCGTTTTGAAGTTAAGATATTAATACCGTTTTCTGTCCAATTGTTTTTGATATAGCTGTGAACAGTTCGCAACACAGCGTATCAAATTATCGCGACGTCTGCTTCAAACTAGTTCACCATTGTGTTCGAAACTGTAGGTCTAATGAAGCTACGGAATATCAAAAGCCGACATGATCACAGGGGGCAATAAAGGACAAAAGCCTGCATCTCTAGGTGTCTTCTTGTATCGTCTCGATTCGATGTAGGTAATTAGGGCAAGAAATCCGCATTTTGACTTTGCTGTCAACCGCTTATATCATGTAAAATTGAACAAGTAGCTCTGGGTGACATGTTTTTAATGAACTTTCTCTTCAACTAGTTTCATTCACGAATGATCGCAATGAGTGTGTATTCTGCACAAAGAGGTTGTTTATCAATATTCATCCGATACACAATACCCGCCGATTGCTAAATACATACAGGTCAAATGGCGTGAAAATGCATCTTTTGGCGTCTATAAAAATGCATCTTTCAATTATATAAATGAATACACATCGCCTATTGTTTAATTTAATTGTTTAATTTAATTGTTTAATTGTAACTATTGTTTAATTTAATTGTTTAATTGTAACTATTGTTTAACAATTACATACATGCAAGGAACTTTCAATGTCAACTAGACAAGTTTACTACTTATATTCTCAAAAAGAGTTCAGTAAAAACCCAACAATAAGGGTTCAGTTTTGTTTTTTTGAAAAAAACTAAGTGTCTTGCGCGTTGCACATGGCCAGGATGGAACTGGATTGTATCTTGAAAAAATTGGCCAATATCTTGAAAAAAATTGGCCAATTTTTTCAAGTTTGTCGCTTCTCTCTTGGAAAACTCGCAAAAACTCTGATTATGGTTTATTCTCTCTTTGGGAATTCACTTGATATCTTCTTCTTAGTTTTCTACAAGCATTTCATGCACGATAAAAGTACTTAGTTTTAATTTGGAGCAGTTTTGACCCCAAAAAACTCAAAATCACCACGACATAGCTCCTTTAAGCTGGGCGAATCTTTCAATCAGTTATATAAAGAATACACATCGTTTATCAAAACTATTGTTCAACAATTCCATGCATGCAAAGAACTTTCAATGTCAACTGGATACGTTTGGTACTTATATTATCAAGAAGAGTTCAAGTTAGTCTGCGCCATATCATTGCGTTTCGCGCATTGTATTGGCTTGCTAGAGAGCTCGAGTTCTGTCCAATTCATAACATTTTCCCCTCGCGACTAAGCAAATGTCTGCGCCGATGGTCGATCCACTTAGTTGTGGCATGATTTCGAATGTGATCCAAATCTTCTGGCAGCACGACTCAGCAGAGAGTTTGCTGTTCTTCCGGTTTGAAAATGAAATTCGGGGTCTCTTAGAATCGCTTGCCATTGCCCGTAGCCGTGTCGTTCAAGTCCCGTTTTTAGATATCGGTCCTCCTCTGGGGTGAACAACATTTGTTTTCGTCGCGCGCCAATTTCAGTAACTTTGGACGCGTGTTCTCTCTTTAGTCTTGGAACCCTTCGCAAAGGCGTAGGCGGCGGTGGTGTTTTGGGGCTCGTTTCGACTTCCTCGGTAGAAGACATATCGCCTTTAACGTCATCGTCCTGCTCTTGGGAAGACGTTGATTTGTCCGAAAGCCTTGAGCGCACATCCATTTCTAACTCCGATCCCTTGTCGCCGTGCAATCTTTCCAGGAATTCGTGCGCTTTTGTAGCGACCTCGCGCGATCGTTGTTTTTGATAGTGAACTCTCGCCACGACAGAGCTGTGTTTCTGGTCCTCGGAGATTGCGCTTTGCGCGCTACTGCTGAGATGTTTGGAGCCCGCAGTTTCAACTATTTGTCGATAGCGAGTCGGGTGAACGTACTTGCCAGTTGCGTCGAAAACTAACTTGCTCATCAGTTCTCCCAGCTTGTTTTGCTGTCCCCCGTTTCTCGTTACTAAAACATAATCGCAGGTCGGCTTGAGAAGAGGGCGAATGTGATTGATGTATCCATCCAACACTTGCATGCTAGTGTCAGTCAGGAATAGAGAATCGAAGCCGTATTTGCCCGCTGTTTTGAACATTTTCTGATCGATAAACCCGCCGTTCGTCTTGGCTTTGTTCACCATCTCGACGGTCAAATACTGATATGTCATTGGGCGCGATCCTTTGACCTTGATAAACAAATACACAGCGAGGAATTTGGTAGCAAACGATAAGTCCAACGGGGATACCGTACCCTGTTTCTCCTTGCACGCGTTCAGCACGCCCTCGTAGCGCGGCAAGAAACGCGCCACGACTTCCAATAGCTCCTCTAGCGTTGCCCAATGTCCCTTGGCTTCTAAGGCGTCGATATCGAGTTCGCTTGTCCACTGCAATCGCATCATTTTGGAGACGGTTTTGCGCACCCTTTTCAAGTACATTTCTGTTGAAGACAGCCCTCTCAAAATGGAGTCCGATGCGCCGTTCACTTTTCGAAAGTCTCCTAGTTCTGCAATGGCGTCCAAGTAGCCCAGACGTCCTGCGTGCCCAAGCTTCCAATCGTCTTGCATCGTGTCGACAAATTTAAATAGGAGATTAGGAGAACATAAACTAAAGTCGACGATGTCAAAAGTGAGCTCCTCTTCGTCTTCGCAACAGAATTTCAGAAATTTCAAACACTTGCTGACAATTTGTTGTGCTTGGCGATCGCTTTTACAGCCGCCGCCACTGCCGGTTAGCCAGGATAAAAAATCTCGAGCAATATCGCTTGACATGTCAAAAGACGCAACTGTCCTGATTTTACGTCGAGTCTTCTGATCGGCGTCGGTTTCATTTTCGTTGCCCAAACACGCTGCTTCAATCTGAGTGCTGTTTGGCTTTTCGTCGAAATGAAAATACCAACGGTGTTTGTTCTTTACGTGTTTTCTACAGCCTCTTTGCGTGGCAAATCCATCGTGATTGCAGGTTTGAAGTGGACAGTGAAAAAGGCCATCAGAATCATCTTCTTCTAAGTGAAAGCCTCTTTGGTTTGGGCGATGCGTTTGCTAACTTTGACCAGTCGCTCTCGTCTTCTCGTTTGTTCATCTCTAGCACCAAACTTAGCTGGGAGATTTGAAAGTTTTGTCGGCTCTCGCGCGGTATACTACATATATTAGCCGACTTGTTTATCCTTCCCAAGAGATATTATTCGATGTTTGGCTAAAAAAGCTTTTCCCTTCTCGCATTATCTCTTGCATGTCCCATTGTTCGCACAACACAATAATTAAACAAATTTGTTTTAGGGCCGACACATAACCAAACGGAACAAAAGGACAATTCCGAACTTGCACGGACCTGCATGCCCTAATAACGTGATTAAGCATGTTGCAGGCAAGCCTGACTGGCAGAGAAGTGGTTCGTTAGAATGGCAGACTAACATCGGGAACGCGAGGTCCTGATTGCTAACGCTAAATAAGATCCATCGTTCCCGTTACTTAAAGCGGTTAAAACAAAATGGAACGCCAGTTCCTGTTCGATTAAAAGCGCAGCTTATTGTGGTTTAAAAACGGAACAATAGTTCCCATTCAGTTGAAATAGGAACAGTTTGATTAGGAACAAAGTTGTTTCTTTGTGACACTAATAGGAACCTTTTAAACAAAATGGGAACGACAAGCAGTCAATTAGGAACAACACGTTCCTCATTGCGCATCAGAGAAGGCTTAATCGGAACAACTGGTCCTCATTGTCGAGGTCAACAGCGTAATATGCTAGTTAACGGGAACAAAGTGTTCCTTATATATTGGGTTAAGTGGGCAGTCAAATAAGGAACATTTGTTCTCCTTTCTCTCAAAAGGGAACAGATAGAAAAATCGGAACAACCCAAAAAGGACCTTTTGTTCCTAAGCAGATCATAACGGAACCAGTTGTTCCTTTTCACCTCAATAAATAGGAACTTCGTGTTCCTAAGTACTACAAATAGGAACCAGTTGTTCCTTTTCATTTACATTAATAGGAACTTTGTGTTCCCAAGTACTACAAAGGGAACCAGTTGTTCCTTTTTTACCTCAATAAATAGGAACTTCGTGTTCCGAAGTACTACAAATAGGAACCAGTTGTTCCTTTTCACCTCAATAAATAGGAACTTCGCGTTCCCAAGTAGTACAAATAGGAACCATTTGTTCCTTTTCACCTGAGTAAATAGGAACATGAAGTTCCTATGTACTACAAATAGGAACCAGTTGTTCTTTTTCACCTGAGTAAATAGGAACACGAAGTTCCTATTCACTACAAATAGGAACCATTTGTTCCTTTTCACCTGAGTAAAAAGGAACTTCGTGTTTCTAAGTACTACAAATAGGAACCATTTGTTCCTTTTCACCTGGGGAAATAGGAACACGAAGTTCCCATGTACTACAAAGGGAACCAGTTGTTCCTTTTCACCTCAATAAATAGGAACGTTGTGTTCCTAAGTACTACAAATAGGAACCAGTTGTTCCTTTTCATCTCAATAAATAGGAACTTCGCGTTCCCAAGTAATACAAATAGGAACCATTTGTTCCTTTTCACCTGAGTAAATAGGAACACGAAGTTCCTATGTACTACAAATAGGAACCAATTGTTCCTTTTTACCTACATAAATAGGAACTTTGTGTTCCCAAGTACTACAAATAGGAACCAGTTGTTCCTTTTTAACTAAATAAATAGGAACTTGGTGTTCCCAAGTACTACAAATAGGAACCTTTTGTTCCTTTTCATTAATATAAATAGGAACTTCGTGTTCCCAAGTAATACAAAGGGAACCTTTTGTTCCTTTTCACCTCAATAAATAGGAACTTCGTGTTCCTAAGTACTACAAATAGGAACCAGTTGTTCCTTTTCACCTACATAAATAGGAACTTCGTGTTCCTATGTACTACAAATAGGAACCAGTTGTTCCTTTTCACCTGAGTAAATAGGAACTTCGTGTTCCCAAGTACAACAAAAGGAACAATTTGTTCCGAATTTGCTGATCTTTGTTCCTTTAACGGATTTGCGAAGGAACAAAAGTTCCTTTTTGTACATATTAAATTTGTTCCTAAAGTAATTAAAGGAACAAAAAGCAAAAACTCGCGGAACACTTGATTTTTGAAAAACCCATTATATTTTGAGTCGAATCACTTAAAATCCTAAGTTGAAAATGTTTTAATATGAAGAGTAGCCCAATAAGACCTTGCAAAAAATACCAAGTTAAAACTTTGTGTTTAAAGCCAAAATTTTTGCTATCATTACTTTTGGGGAATGTATATGATGGTGATGGTGATGGTGATGGTGATGGTGATGGTGATGGTGGTGATGGTGATGATGGTGGTGATGGTGAGGATGAGGATGAGGATGAGGATGAGGATGGTGGTGGTGGTGGTGGCGGCGGCGGCGGCGGCGGCGGCGGTGATGGTGATGATTTGTGTGTAAACATTATGAATGAATGAATGACTTGTATAGCTCACATATCACATGTCCCATGGCGATTTACATATAGTTACGAGAATGAGATCGGACGTCAGCTTATGAAGGCGCCTCAGGCAACCGCCATCGGTTCATTGTTGATCTCATCTCCCCCACCCCACCCATGAACAATGTATGGCACTGAGAGTGGGTTTTATTATGTCCTCAGTGGTTCCTTTACGTCCCCATCGGAGACGGGACTGACATTTCTACGAGGTTGTGGGCTAAAAGGTTTATAAAGAAAGGCCGCCAGCTCGACCACTGTGAAAGATTACAAAAAGATAGAATATTTGTAACAAAACTGCTGCATTACAGTCAGCTTGTGCTGCTTAGTCTAATTCCAAGTATTCTCGTTAGGCCTACACTCAGTCACTAAGCAAAGTGTACGAGAGAGAACTGAAAGACTTCTTTGAAGCTGCAAAACAAAGAACGTTAACAAAGGGACTCAGAAGTAAGTGTTTTGTGTTCTTTTTTGCTCTCTAGCTTTTTCTTGTGATGCATCGATGAGTACAATGTTTTTTTCGTCACTAATAAATTAAATTTACCGTTTACAAACTCGCCCGCTGTCAGCTCAATGGAAAATACCTGTCACACTATTGCGTATCGTACTAGCGTATGCCAGCGTATGAAAAATATCACTCATACGCTGGTATACGCTGACATACGCTAGGGGTACGTTAGGCATAGGTTGTATACGTTTCAAGCACGGTAGCATACGGTGGCATATGCTGGCATACGGCGAGGCAGAAATTTTTTTTAAGCATGCTTAAAAATTTTGTGCGTATTCGGACGTATGGTTTATTGGCTAAGCATACGCTAGGCATACGCTGAATACGCAAGAGTTACGCTAGAGGTACGTTACTTATAGGTCAAGTAGGTTGTTCATTTTGTGCGTATAAAAATTATTTTATGAATTTTCAAACGCAACTCATACGTTTCTCTCATACGCAATAGTGTGACAGGGCCTTTAGCTTTAGGCGAAAAAAGAACGACCCAGAATATGTGATGGCATTTTCGTCTTCTGAATGGGGGATAAACAGTGGTACCACATCCCCAGATGTTATAGAAACCATGGACCTTGGAAAGCTGTTCAGAAGGCCTTATAGTCATCTTAAAAATAAGTAATAAATTAGATTTAAAACTAGAATTTTCTTAAGTAAAATGTCGCCTCGAACTTTCAGAACATCGGAAAATTTAACGCCTTTTCACATTTTGTTTTCGGAGCGATAACAAAATGTTGTTTTCGGTACGAAAAATGGTCAACTAGTATATTTTGAAAGGTGAAAGCAGCTGGTAAATTCGGGGCATAAGATAATTTCCTTTCCCTAAAATGTTCTGCCGCAGAAATATTCAGCGAAAAGAACCGAAAAGCTCAAGTTGTGTTAGCTTTCACATTGTTTTCTTTAACCCTTTCACTCCTAAGAGTGCCAAACATCAAAATTCAAGAAACATCCCAAATTTCAGTTTGTAAAATATTGAAAAACAAATGGTACCACGCAAAAGTACTGCTGAAGAGGTTTCATTTGAATGGTCACACCATAGGATTTCATCCACAGACTCAAAAGTTAGAACAAATGGTACCCGGCATGCAAAAGTACTGCTGAAGAGGTTTCATTTGAATGGTCACACCATAGGATTTCGTCCACAGACTTAAAAGTTAGAACAAATGGTACCCGGCATGCAAAAGTACTGCTGAAGAGGTTTTATTTGAATGGTCACACCATAGGATTTCGTCCACAGACTTAAAAGTTAGAACTGCACTACATGTCTCCATAATTGACTCTGGGAGTGAAAGGGTTAAAGGCACTAAAATGATATGGAAAAACAGTGCAACGCCATTCCAAGAGTTTTCCCAAATATTCCTTTTTTGGTACCCCTGATAGATTTGAGGAGTCACTTGGCTCAAGAAAAATACTTCGCTCTAGAAGCCATTGTTTTTTTATCTTCTTTACAGCTTACAGTGCCTTCAAGATGACAGGATCTTCATCAGCGGTCAACCGAGACGATCCAAGAATGAGCCCTCGGCCCAGTCCCCGCAGAGCCTCAAACAGGCAGAAAGAAAAAGCGACCGAGCGTAAGGACACTGACTTGAAGCGTAAAGACACTGACTCGAACTCGATTGGTTCAGACTCCAGGTCAAGGTCAGGATCCTTGAGTTCAGTGGATTCCTCGGATCAGCTGCAGGAGGGAAGAAACAAGTTTGAAAGGGTATGTTCTTTAGGGATGTACCGTATAAAAAGCTTCAAATGGACCATATATTCGTATTCTCGGTATTGAACTGGAACTAGCTTGTAGTCGAGGCTTATGCAGGGCAATCTTAGTAATAAGTTCGTGTTCCAGTACACCAAATTGAAAATCAATAACAATGTTGTCCCCTAAACCACCACCCGTCATGGAACATCACTACACATCATCGCACGTTGCTAGACCTAATCAACTTCCCTAGAAATCATCTAATGGAACTAGACATCATCCAACATCACTAGGCATCATACAGGATACTGGAACACGAACTTATTCCCGCAATCTTTTCACATGCAAATATTTTTAATGATATTTCCACGCATGATCCTCAATAGGCCATTTCCGAGTTGCCTTTAGCCTCTCTATCAAAGCGAGGCTAGGTGCGAAACCTTTCATATGTAAATGAGTGTTATTTGCATGTGAATGAAGACTCATTTTCATATGAAAGGTTTCGCACCTAGCCTCGCTTTTGATAGAGAGGCTAAAAGCAACTTGGAAATAGCCTATTGCAAGTTACAATGTTGTTCAAACTACCAATAATATTATGGTCTTTTTTTTTTTTTGGGGGGGGGGGGGGGGGGGGGGGGGGGGGGGGGGAGAGGGGTGGGGTTATTATGCGGATTAAAAGTTTTGTGACCAGTAATTACTTCTGTGTATACAATCAAACAATGCAATAAACCATTCAGAAGGCGAACAAAAGATGTGCAACCAGTTGCCACTTATCGGTGCCAAGGGCGGGAAAACATGCAGGCGGTGTCAAGCGCGGGAAAACGTACAACTTGTGTCAAGCACGGAATAATAAGCGACCTGTGTCAAGCGCCGATTGACATGCAACCTTTGTCAAGCGCGAGAAGACATACAGCTGGGCGGGTGTCAAGCGCAGAATAACATGCAACCTTTGTCAAGAGCAGGAAAACGTGAGTCAGCCAAGTCACAACTGATTTGGCTTGCTGCTGACGATTTGAAAGCAGTGTATTTGCTGGTTAAAGCACAATTCACAAACATATATTAAACCAGAATTACATAGCTCAGGCAAAGCGCTGAAACCAGAGCAAAAACATTGTATTACTTTAACAGGGAAATCGTACCCATTTATCATTTTTTACTTTTTAATATTTTTACCTATTTGCCTCTCAGGTGTTTGATATTCTGTTGTTGGAACTGGAGCCGGTTTGCACAGCTGAGCAGGAGTTCGTGCAGAAGTTTTTCGATTTTACTTTGGAAGAGCCTGAAGTGAGTACTGGTTATAAGCAAAAGTGTAATTATATCCTGTCTAATCGTCCGGCCGGCCGCAAGTGTCCTTAAAAATCTCTCTACGCCAACTTGTGAATACAAAACAACCTCCAGACCCTCCCCTCCCCTCCCCTAAGAACGTTTTCAGGTTCAAATCGCCATAAGGAATCAGAATGTTGAGTCCCAGCTCAGCTTCAGCCCAAAAATTGGACGTTTTTATGTAAACTAAAGTGTATTTGATGTGTCTTTCTTTTATCATCAGCCCACAGATTCATCAAGCAGTACCTTCAGCATGGATTCATCTGATGGAGCCATGTCTAGTAAATCGGCATCACCAAAATCTGTAGACTCCACGTAAGTACATAGAAAAGTTCCGGCAACATGTGATCCGGGGGGGGGGGGGGGGGGGATGACTCCATATAAAATAGACAGGGATGATCGTCGGACATTTTGACAGGAACCCCCAAAAGGTACAGAAACCTGTTTTGTGGGTGTGGCTCACATTAATTTGCACCCCAAAGAGGTAGCAATTCTTTCTGAAAGTGTACCTGTCAGCATATTTTTCAGGTTTAATACCCTAAAAGGTATAGTGGTTATTTTCGATTCAAACATCCTTAGTGATACCAATCCACGAATTTTAGCCTCTAAAAGGTACCATGATCACTCCCGTCATCCCCCCCCCCCCCCCCCCTTGTACGTCCGAGGGTTAATACCCTAAAAAATATCTGAATAACTCTGACGGTGGTCGTTTTCGATTCAAACATCCTTAGTGATACTAACCCACGAATGTTAACCCCCTAAAAGGTGCGACGATCACCCCCGTCACCCCCCCCCCCCCCCCCCCCCCCCCAGGCATATGACTGTTACATATTGTATTCCTGTAATAGGCCTTTTGCATGATGACATCACCAGCTCAAAATTCACCACCAAGCTTTTCAACTCTGCTCCTTTGATGATACATTGATGAAATTATCACGGGTTTACACTTCCAAAGCGAGGATTTGGGGTGAAATTATCACGGGTTTACACTTCCAAAGCGAGGATTTGGGGTGAAATTATCACGGGTTTACATTTCCAAAGCGAGGATTTGGGGTGAAATGAGCTAGTCTGACGTAAACATGCATAAGGCTCTAAAGTTGAGATCGAAAATTATGTGTTGATTTAGAGTTCTGAAAACAACGACATTTATATGACTACTAACTAGCAGTAATCACAGATTATGGAGACGCGTTCGAAGAAATTTCCGGCGGAAATAAGCCCCTGAAAAAAAACAATAGGGGCGGCCATTTGGAAGACCGTCTACCAAAAAATCTCAAATTTTACTGCACATAAACCACAGGACAACCAACACGAAATTAGAATTGCGTTCTTCGAACGCGACAACAATGGGAAGACAATAAACATGTGTGATAAGAACACGGGTAAGTTCTATAGGCTTCAAAAAAAATGTATACTTCAAGGAAGGGAAACTGTTGGACAAAGACTGATCTATTCAAAAATTTTAAATTAATTTTTACCTTAACAGAAAAAAAGTGTCATACGATGGTAAAACTGAATCATCGTCCACTCTTTAGCCACCCGAAAATAGTACCACGTAAAGTAACCAGGTTGATTAAAGCGAACGTAGCGAGACGAAACGTTCCACGTGGGCTTAGTGTAAATGCTAGCGAGAAAAAAGAGCAGCTTAAAAAAAGAAGAATGCAGAACAGCCCTTCGCGCCTTTTACTCGTGTATCGGCATTTTGCAATCCCCCTCAAGTCTTATTGGAAAAACCCAACTGTTTTTAATAGTCTAAGAAAGATCAAGTTCTGTGTCATCATCACCGTCATCATCATCATTGCTCTTCGTGCATAGGGCCGTAACATTCTGTATTTAAGAAATACACACGAAGGGCACAGTTCACACTCTTCAGGACGTGTTCAGTCGACATTGTTGATTCTAGCAGTATGCAGGACGCTTGTCACATATGAATCTAGTAAATCACCTTCCTCGCCACGAATCTCCCACGAATCTCCCCGAATGTCCACGAATCTCTTCCGAAATCTCCACGAATCTATCCAGATAGGTCAGTCATGGGTTGGATTCCTGTCAAGAACTGAGATTTTTTCTTTGTTCCATGCTCGTAACATGCTGAACATTACATCGTTCTTATTTCATGACCGAGCTTAAAAAATTACCATCTCTCTTTCTTCATCACCACACAGGACGTTTCCGACACTCCGATCCTAGTAATATGCAGGACGCTTGTCGCTGGTGTGCATATATTGTACAATTAAAGTCTTCTTATGTCTTAACTGTTAGCTTGTGCAAAAAGGAAGACTCCTTTTTTCAGTATTCACATAAGTTCTTATTCCTTAACCCTTTAAATGACCTTGCTCGCCAGGAGTCTCGCAGTAGCTGAGTTGGTTAGAGCATCCGTCGGGTCATTCCCGTTGGGGACTCAGATTTGTTTTCTTTGTCCCGCATGCTCGGGACATGTTGAACATGACATCTTTCTTATAATTACCCTGTTTTTAACATATATAACTGCGATGTTAATTTGTCTCCAGGGATGTGAAGGAGAGAACACCTCTGAATGAAGAAGTCAGGTAAACAAGCTTAGTTTTTACAAAACATATTGCCTAGATGAACAGGGTAAACAGGACTAACTTGCATGATAAACAAGAAAATCATTCTTCCTTACAACAACGCGAGCAGCGACAACAAACTCAAGCTAAACTTTGGTCATACTGTGAACATGCGCAATGTCTTCATACTCAGCCGGCCGCCCGCAAATATTTCCCGATTAAAAAAGAACGGCAAACCATTGCAAAAACCCGGTGTCATGATAAAAATTTCGAGAACGACAGAAATACGTAAAAAAATTAGAAAACTACATTAAAAATGAGCTTTGTACTTTGAACGCTCAACGCTCATAACTTTTTCCTGAGTCTGTCAGTTTACTAAATCATATTGCGATTTACTGAAAATGTTAAGCTTTTCTAACGCGAAGTCATGGGGACGGGAAGGAGAAGACCCTGGGAACGAGGTTGACGCGAAGTATGTTGAGACTGGTCGGCGCCGTGTACATTTGTTTACTGTTTGAATGCGTGACAACTGGAAAACCGGTTTCACATGGCTTGGTTTGACTCATGCGCAGACATTTGACCGCGCTGGAACTCAAGCCTTATATGACGCCGACCGAGGCCGGGATTCGAACCTGGGCCACATTGGTCGAGGCGAGCACCCTGCCGTAGAAACCATCTGCTCCACATCTCGTCAGCTCTGCTCAGATCAAGAATAACTTGGTAGTTAATACCATCATCATGTTGTCCGTATATTATACTTGTCATACTTTTTGTGCTCTTGGTTAGTCGTACAATCATTAAACACTTTGCAATCACACTGTCCAATGCTCTGCCGATTGATCCACTCTGGATATGGTTGAAAGATTTTTAAAGTTCTTTGTCTTGCCTTCATTTCAGGATAAAAAATAAACAGCTCTATAAACTGTTTAACCCTTAGCTGATCACATTGATGTACTTATCGGAGAGAGACACTCTTTTAAACTAGTGTTAATGCCAGGACTGGTTATGTCCTCAATGGTTCTGGAACCGACATTTTTACGTGGTTATCCGAGCTACATTAGGTCTCACCGCTATTTGTAGATATCTTGCCAAACACTGCGTATTATTATTCTTTCCATTATCTTTGATTGGTGCCGAGTATCGGTCTGGTCATAACACTCCAGGTCTAGACTGCTTGCAGACATCACCGTTTTTCTTCCCATAGGAGACAGAGATGCGCAGGCATTCTTTCATTTTAGTGTCTACTGCGCATGTGTGCGTTAACAATAGAACTGCCAACACCAGAATGATAGCTGTAACAATGATGCAATCCACCGGAAAGAGATCGCATATCAAATTCGCTAAAGGTTATAATGTAGAGTGTTCTAGTATAGTAGAGTTGGTCTTCAACGGATAGACCCCAAAATTTCAAAAGAAGAAAGGCTGTTAGGGTTTTAGTAACCCTAGGGTTAGGGTTTGTTAGGGTGTTTAGTAGACACATGCTTCCCAAAGGGAGCATATTTTTCTTCCAAGACAGTGCAGTAGTAATGTGCCCTCGTTATTCATGGATTATTTGATTCTCGCGTCCCACTCGCTCGCTACTGCTCCGCTATCTTTAGTAAAAAATAAGAGCCTGTCCACAGTCTACTACCATTTATGTGCTTAGTTTATTTGCTATGTACGCACTGCATAATCGTTTTTGATTCTTGCATGCCGCTCACTCTTTTTTTCAAAGATTCATGATAATGAAATAGTTGGCAGAAAAAAAGGTTTATGAAGCTTGTTACTACAATGGGACATAAATTACAAAGTAACTAAAGGTTAACAACTTATCTAACTGTTATTCCTCCAGACGAAGAAAACAGAGGATCAATAAAAACCGAGAAGATATGAAGTATGTAGCGTGAGAACAGCAACCCACTGCTGCTGAGCTAAAATTAAACTGTTAAACAATGGTCCTTTTAGTTTACCTATTTGCACTTAAAATCCAACTTGACTTGTAACTGATTAAACCATGCAAACTTTTAATTGTTAAAATCATTTTTTCCCTAAAATTACATTTAGTTTTAAATTATGTTTTCATCAAACAGTGTTAAAAAACTTTTGAGAGTTTTCCTTAAATTAAATTAAATTCTACTCTTTAACTGACGAGAAATTCCTAAACTGCACGATTATGTAAATGTACATTTAAACGTAAATTTTATTAAATGTACGCTTTTGCCACTTACGCAATAAGCACGTTAAGCACTGGTGTTGGGTTTTAAAATGGGGATTTTAACAAGTTCTTTCACAGTGTGATCTTGACAAAAGTTCTCTGAAAAAAAAAATAAAAACACGCGTGAACGTTATCAATAGACCATTGTACAGTTATGTGCTTAGTACCCTGGCCTTTGAGTGAAAGTGAGGCTGAAGATGACTTTGTTTTGATACAAACCTATCTGCTTTTCATAGACCAATGTAAATCATGTTCAACAAAAACTAGTTAGCATAAGAACAAGATGGTTTACATATGAAAAGCAGCAGGGTTTGTATCAAAGCGTGGTCAACAACAGCCTCACTCTCACTCGAAGGCCAGGTCACTAAGCAGACAACTGTAAATTGTGCTATTGGGTTTGAATCGATTAAACTGTGAAAGAGCTATTTACGATTCACTGCTATCACAGTAGCTAATAAACGGATCATGCTTTTCTTTGTAGGAAAATTATGCAAGGATTGTTTAATGTGCTGGAGACCGAGTTACACAGCTATATCCACTTTGCCGACAGACTAGATAATTTGTACGTGGATTTTGATGTTATTGTTTGGAATATTATGTAGAAGAAACGTTGATGTGTTGATAATAAAACGTCCTAATGTTGCGGTGATACAGGTTTAGTCTGATTTAGTTTTGACAACGTTTTAACACTTACAAAGGCTTGGCAATCACACAGCAAAACTTCATCCACACATTGAATAGATACAGCCACCTTGTTTAGCAAATTTAAGAGCATCACAGGACAGTTCTGCTTAGTAGCTTTCATTTAAATGGTCGTACTTTAGGATTTCATCCACAGACTCAAAAGTTAGCCACCTTGTACAGCACAATAAACAGTACTACAGGAAAGTACTACTCAATAGCTTTTATTTGAATGGTCACACTTTAGGATTTCATCCACAGACTCAAAAGTGAAAACCTCCTTGTACAGCATAATAAACAGTACTACCACAGGAAAGTACTGCTAAGTAGCTTTCATTTGAATGGTCACACTTTGGGATTTCATCCACAGACTCAAATGTTAGCCACCTTGTACAGCATAATATAAATCACCTCAAGAAGTTATTCCTCGACTGATCTGAAGTCCATTCAAGACATTCATTTGAACTGACCTTTTTTTCATTTGAACTTATCAAACTTAGCGATTTTATCGATATATTCAAGAGTTGTCTGAAAGTTTATTTGGTTTGGAAATTGTTTTAACCGCGTTTTTCGTTGCACTGCAGCAACACCATGTATATGCTGGTGAAGATCGGCCATTTTGTTATCACGACCCAACTGTCTGGCTCCCCAGTTTCCTATCTCAGCCAGCAGCTTGGAAACTGCCTCATCTCTGTAAAACGGCTCTTCGACAAGTTTATAGTAAGTGAGAATTTTATTATCAGAGCCCTACCCAGCCCCTTTACTTCCTCCTCCAGTCGCTTGCTTTGATTTTGCATTTGATGTGCTCTAGAGCTGAGAACCTCTTAAGGCTGGTTTTCATTAACGACGGAGTGAGTCGGAGTCGTAATCAGAAGCGCAGAGCGATACGATCTAGTGAAAATCAAACCGACGGAATCGGAAGAAGAATATCGATGCCGCTTACGACTCCGTCGCTTACGATCTAGTGAAAACTAGATTGTTGGAGTCCTAAGCGGAAGACTGTACTCGGAGGGCCTGAGAACTGGCATTGTGATTGGTTAGTTCTTGCGCTTCTGCTTGCGACTCCGACAATCTAGTTTTCACTGAGTCATAAGCGTCGGAGTCATAAGCGGAACCGGAAGAAAATGGAACCGTTCTGATTCTTCCGACTCCGATTCCGTCGAGCTTGTGACCCCGCTTACGACTCCGATTTTCGATTTTCACTAGGTCGGAAGCGCTCTTATGACTCCGACTACGACTCCGACTCCGTCGCCAGTGAAAACCAGCCTTTAAGACGTGCTTTAACAAAACAAATTGACCTGGTTTTCCCGCGCTTGGCACCTGCGTTATGCATGTTTTCCCCCGCTTAGCACTGGTTGCATGTTTTCCCGCGCTTAGCACTGGTTGCATGTTTTCCCGCGCTTGGCACAGGTTGCATGTTTTCCCGCGCTTGGCACAGGTTACAGTCACGTTTTCTCGCGCTTGTCACCAGTTGCTTGTTTTCTTGCTCTTGACATTGCTTGCACGTACTATGCTTCGACTTCTAATTGGTTCACGCATTATTCGCATATGCTGTGATTTGCATTACAATTGTATCACTTTTACAAAAAACACAAACGATTTAATTGTGATTTTGTTTCCCTCAGACAAGCTTGAAAAAGCAAATTGAAGAAATGAAGATTCAAAAGACAAAGAAGTGTGGAATCTTGCCTTTTGTGACCAAGTTTGAGGTAAGTTTTAAACTGACTCTCAGCATTTTGGCTTTAATCTACGGGTTTCGGCATTGCGGTATTTTCGCAATTTGAACAATGTTAGCGCATAAAATTTACATTGGTACGTTTAAAACTTTCTCCAAAGAAGTCAAAGTTCTTGTTTTCGAAAAACTGTGAAGCAATGTGTCTTTTGAAATTCCCTTTAGTTTTAAAGTAATTGGAGCGATTGCAGACTGAAAGGATCGAATAGAAAACTGTATGCAATCTTCAAATCCGTAATCGCTTTAATGTTGTTTTGAAAACAGATATCAAAACTACCCGACACGGTTTTGGAGGCCTATGTCTGATTAACATCATGTCGAGTTTCGAGTCATTCGTAGAGCGGAATGGTAGCGCGGATAATTCACGTTTATAAACATCGGTTATTTTGCGTATCGCGTCTAATTTTTACTCTGTCGTTTCTCCATTTTATATAAGCATTAAATTGATATATAGGTTTGTGTACTTTTTATCAAAACTAGCTAAAACTGAGTGCTTACGGGGCTTTTTGGGCGACGCGGTCAAACTCATTAAACCCTTTTTGACAAGTGCAGGAATTGAGAACATGATGCTCTCAGGATATCTTGAAAATAAAAGAAATGTTAGAAACACTGTCACCTTCAAACAACCACAACACTTTCTTTTCCATGGACTTATTTTCAGAATAGTTTTGGTCTGTGAAACTTGACCACTGGTTTAACTAACTACCTGGACCCCGCTTAGTCAATAGGTGGATAGCGCTACCCACCGGATAAATCACTATTCAGTAGATAGAGCGTGTTTCAATGGAGTATCAGTCTGTCCCAGGCGTTCAGATAGTGGGGGGCGAAGGAAAAAAAATTGCGAGTGCAGACGGAGCCCTCACCCCTCTCCCCGTCTCCTCTCGTTTTTCCCGCTCGTTCGCTGGTTTTTAGGATGGTTTTGCCTTGCTTTGCTTTGTGATTGGCTAAAAAATCTCGCGCCACTTTATCAACCAATCAAAAGTGAAACCAAAACCAACTTGACTTACTCGCACGCGTTTTCCCACGCTTGGCGCCGGCTACATGCATTTTTTCGACTTCTGATTGGTTCATCAGATTGTCTGCGACTGTAGTAATTGGCCAAAGTGATTTCCTTGGTTTTTGGTTTTACGACACTCAATTGAAAACCGCTCTAAATGTGTACAAAATTAACCAATTGCGTTATCCGCTGGACAGTGCTTTATCCAGTGAATAGCGCTATCAACCTTTTGAACAGCTGGGGCCGGGGATTCTTTTTAGGAATTCGCAGTTATTTCAGAAGGCGTGTTCAAGATCTCGGAGCGCCGTAATGACCTTGACAAGGCCTACCACCATCTCATTCGAGTTTTATTTGAAAACGTGGAGCGAATGGCAGAAGAACATCAGAAAACACCCAGGGCAGTAGTTATGATGGGTAAGCGCTTATTTCAGCAGTTTATAAATAATAATAACAACAACAACAAAGTTAACAATAAAAAAGGTAAAGGAAAAACCTCGGTTCGGGTTACATATGCTTGTAATAGCTGACAAAAGAAATAATTAAAAGGTCGTCAGATGATAGAAATTTGAAGGATCGTATTTTCTGTAACAAACTACGACCTTGTCGCGCTGCATAGCAGTAACCGCAGCTGTTACAACAAAATAGCCTGTATCCTTTTGTTTTTATTTGTTGGTCAATCATAAGCCGGTTTTTCTAAGCCGCGATCCATTTGTGGCGGATTACACATGCATGTGATGGCTCTTTAATTTGACGAAAAGTTTGGAAAACCAGTCACAACATGTCGAACAGTTGATTTAAAAAAATCACCACTGTCGACAATACGGCATTTTATTTCATGCCGAGTCCTTAGCGGGAACCAACTAAAAACTGAAAATTTAAGGCGCCCCTGGGCTACCTATCATACCTTATCATATTATCGACATCTAACGAATGTTCGTTTGAAATTCGTGAATAATTGTCGAATTTACTTGTAAACTTATAGCTAACTGTTGATCTTATCTTCTGTTTTCTTTTTTGCAGAGAACTATCACCATTTGTTTAGTAAGTATTTTGAATTCTTTGTGACGTAACTTTTAACTTCTGTCACTGGTGTCCCATGAACCATTATGATCTGAAAGCAACAAAATACACGTAAAGGCCCGGCCAAACGAACGCAACATTTCAACGCAACATCTTGCAACATTGTTGCGCGCAACGTGTTACACACGTTTGGCCATCCTGTTGCAACATGTTGGATGGTGTTGCCGGGATCAAGGTTGAAAATGGTCAAATTTGATCCAACACCATCCAACATCAGGGTGGCCAAACGCGTGTTAACACGTTGCGCGCAACAATGTTGCAGGATGATACGTTGAAATGTTGCGTTCGTTTGGCCGAGCCTTAAAAACGTGCGTAAGCAGTTACTTTTCGTTTTGTTCCTAATTTATTGAAAAAGGAAAAGAGCATGCTTGGCTCAATTGGTAAGGTATGAAGCATGATTTTACCTGTTTTGCCCCGATTTGGTTATTTTGCAACAGAGAATTTTACCAAGCCTCTTTCTCAGTCCTTTATTTATCATTACTTTTTATTAATTATTAATTAATTAGTTATCTATTTAGTTAGTATAAGTATAAGGGGAAGAATTTATTAGGTATATATTATATTTATTACTATATATAGTATATATATTAATCAGATAGGTAATCTTGTTTTGTTCTGCTTTTACTAAGGGGTTTTGACGCGTTTAAAGATCGTCTGCTTGGAGAACGAGAAGAGAGAGGCGAAGAAAAAGTATTTGGACAGTCAAAAGATGTACGTCAAGGAAATGTTGGGAAGGCCAATGGAAAAAATCAATGTAAGTAAAGTGATATTGCCTTTATAGCTCTCGAGATTTATTGTATTGTTGTGATTTATGGACTCGATGGTATCAACGATATGCCTCCCTCACGCTCTTAGAGTAAATCCTTGTCACAATGATCACGCAACTGTTATACAGAATAATAAACAGTACCACAGGAAAGTGCTGCTCGATAGCTTTCGTTTGATTCGTCACACTTTAGGATTTCATCCACAGACACAAAAGTTAGAACCACCTTGTACAGTATAACAAACAGTACCACAGGAAAGTACTGCTCAATAGCTTTCATTTGAATGGTCACACTTTAGGATTTCATCAACGGACAGGTGTACAGCATAATAAACAGTACCACAGAAAAGTACTGCTCAATAGCTTTCATTTGAATGGTCACACTTTAGGATTTCATTACCGGACAGGTGTACAGCATAATAAACAGTACCACAGGAAAGTGCTGCTCAATAGCTTTCATTTGAATGGTCACACTTTAGGATTTCATCAACCGACAGGTGTACAGCATAATAAACAGTAAAACAGAAAAATAGTGCATACACCTTTCATTCGAATGGTCATACAGTAAAAACCCGCATATAAGAACCTAAAGATTTAAGAACCTACAGGCTGAAATTTGGCATCTTAATACTCAATTTTATAAGAACCTGTTCAGCCTGGAGAGGAAAAAGAGGTTCTTATACAAAAGATCACTCCAATTTCGATTATCAAAATTCTGGATATTACATGTAACTGTATGTGAAACCTCTAACAAGCATTCTGACTGTTATTATTTAGCTAGGCAAGCATATGTTTGTTATTTAAACTAGTTCTAAACCATTATGTACTAGTTGTGTAATATTTCTGTGAATGATTATGCTACGACAAACTCTGAAAAATATAAGAACCTATTGAGAATCTAATCAGCCTGATTTGTCAAAAAGTACCCTGAAATATAAGAACCTGTTCAGCCTGATCTCGAAAATTCTAGGTTCTTATATGCGGGTTTTTACTGTACTTTAGGATTTCATCCACAAACTCAAAAGTTAGAAACAACTTGTACAGCATAATAAACAGAACCACAGGAAAGTGCTGTAGAATTTTATCCAGTCTCAAAAGTTAAAACCACCTTTACTGCATAACAAACAGCACCACAGGAAAGTAAAGTATGATTTAATCCACAGACTCTAAACCATGGTTTTCATTTGAGTGGCGACAATTTACTAAAACATATTCAACGACTCAATCTTTGGTGGTTTTTCTTCGCAGATCTTTTTTGAGGGTGTTCAAGAGTGTATAGCGGCAGGAGTGAAGGAGGATGAAGTGGGTTATCAGCTGCAATTCAGTAAACAAGAACTGAGAAAATGTATCAAAGAGTACCCAGCTAAAGAGCTGAAAAAGGGATTGGAACATTTGTACAAAAAAGTGGAGAAGCATTTGTGTGAAGAGGAAAATTTACTTCAGGTGAATGTTAAAGGGACTATGTCGCCATTTTTAGAGTTACTTTAAAAAGCCCAAAAGACATACAAGTTATTTTCCGGCTTAGCGTCGGTCCGTATAGTGAAAAACTGTGACCGAGGTCTTTCAAATGCTGCCGGCTTTAAAGACCTCGGTCACAGTTTTTCACTATTTCATTATTTTTTTCCTCTGTCTCTCAAATCACTTTTTAATACTCACGAAAGCGTTACCGTGACCGTGGGCAGAGATAGGAAAATCCGGACCGCGCTAAGAACCAATCAGATTGCAGGATTCGTTACCGTGCCGTCTTGAAAAAAATAAATCTTGATATCAGTGGAAACCCCAAAACAATTATCCAGTTTTGTTTACAATTATTCTACCAGTGCTGTCAGAGTAAAAATAAGTGTCTTGGGCTGCAGATGGCCAGGATAGAAATGGATTGCATCTTGAAAAAAATTGGGCTAATTTTTTCAAGTTCTTTGCCTTATGTCCTGAAAAACTCACTTAAACTCACATTTTGGTTGAATATCTCTGTGTTTTCATCAAAACTGCACTAATTGTGAACTAATAAGCACCTTTGCTTGGCTAATTTTTAACTCGTGAAAACGCGAAGTATTGAACAAGTTATAGCTAAAGGCGGCGAAATACGAGATACAAAAACCCTCAACTTGTCGCGCAACATTGGCAAATTTGTTGCGTGACAAGTTGAGAGTTTGATGAAAAACGAGCAACAAAGGCAAAATTTGTTGCTCAAAGTTGACCCGCGCTCTACTTTTCGCAACAAATTTCTTCAACCTGCAACAAATGTTTTTGTTGCGCGACAAGTTGATCACGCATGGTGAAAAACGGGAAACATCGACCAAAACTTGCAACGAAACAATGTTGCGCGACAAGTTGAGCGTTTTTGTATCTCGTATTTCGCCGCCTTAACGGAGAAAAATATGCAAATTTTCACACGGTCGATCGGCTGCAAACATTGAGCCTGCGATATGTAATGGTCACCTGCCTTACCCATGGGGACGGTCTTGGAGGGAGGGGAAGGCCACTTTTTTGTTTTCACCACATTTTCACTTCATCTGTGATCTGTAACTGAACAGACGCATGGCAAAATGGAATCCATTTGTTAAAAAGCTCCATCCAGTGTTCAGAGCAGGACTTGAACCAGGGTCCTGTGGATTTTAGTTTTGTCGCCCTTACCACTTGGCGATGCTGCCGCAACTCATGACAGTGTTGAAAAGTTTGTGTTCTCGTGATCATGATAAGAATCTCCAGTATTTTGCTAGTGTTAGGCCACTTATCACTGTATTTATATTTCAGGTTGTATGGCACTCGATGCAGGAGGAGTTTATTCAGCAGTACAAGCACTTTGAAGACCTTATTCAGCGATGTTACCCTGGCTCCATGATCAATCTGGAAGTCACTATCAATGACATCCTGTCGTACTTCTCAAACATCGCTCAGTCTCACTGAGAATTTGGTGTTCAAGTTCTTATTTCTCCTTACAATGTCAATGGAGTGGCAAGCAGACAAGTTATGAGAGTTCGAAAAATTTATCTAGTTGAGGAAAATCGTTACGATTTCCACCAGATTTTTAGTAATCATTTTTGATAATGAAAACGTTGCGAAAGACGTAAGCGGGATTGAAGATGGGTAAATGAAAGAACGCTTTTTTACTTGTCCTTATGAAAAACGTATTTCCTCGTTTAAAGGGGCTCTGTCACGAGGATTTGACTGATTTTTGTTCAAAACTCTGCTAAAATTACTGATAAGTACTTTCAATCATGCAAAAGTTTGTGTTTGAACCTAACAAAGAAATATATAAAGTGAATTCTTAAAGGGAGAACGAACCACAGCAATGTTTTATCGATTTTTCAAAGACATGGACAATCAATTTGAAACATTTAGCCCAAACATTTCAAATTACAATCCATTTTCATCCTGGCTATCCGCCGCTTAAATCACACATTAATAATTTTAGTGTCTACAATAACTATTAACAACGCTGGGCCATTATTTTTACATTTTCTTTGATACAACTATGTCTTTTGGCTTTTCAAAGTGATGCTACAATCAGCGCCCTTGGTGCCATGAAATCTGAAATAAGCAAGAAACTCCAACCTCGTTTCCAGGGTCTCTCTTCTTCCCGGCCCCTGGAGACGGGAAGAAGAGAAACCTTGGGAACGAGGTTGAAGCAACACCGCACCAATGAGAAGACGTAAGAAATAGTGTATGACGAAAAGGAAGGTTGAATGTACTCTTTGTTCACTGCTAAGGACAAGGGTAAATTCAGTGTCCAAACTTCAGGCCAGTTTATATACGTTAAAAAGCCAAACTAACTGCTTTGCGCGTTTGTTCGAGTAAATCGCCATGAGAATAAGGCGAAAAGAAACATTTCTTTCCGCCCTATTTTCCGACGAAGGAGCCTGTTTATGGACTAAAAGTTCGGGGGATGTCAATTTTTCGGCTGCTTGATTAATATTATTTTATAAAATAAATAAAAAACTTGTTCTTCGTGCATTGTTGAGTTATATAAGCACTTGGAGATTTTTAAGAACACTCGAGAAGTGCGAGAAGCACTCGCCTTCGGCTCCTGCTTTTCTGCACTTCTCTCGTTTTCTTAAAAATTCCCGCGTGCTTATATAACTCAACAATGCACTCGGCGCGTTTTTTATTTCTTTATTAGGTCGATCATTCCTTTTGTATGGAAAAGTTACTTATGTTCATTATAATGTAAAACACGAGCAGAAATCCTTTCGTAATGGCCCTGTCACTATTGCGTATCGTACTAGCGTATGCCAGCGTATGAAAAATATCACTCATACGCTGGTATACGCTGACGTACGCTAGGGGTACGTTAGGCATAGGTTGTATACGTTTCAATCACGGTTAGCATACGGTGGCATACGCTGGCATACGGCGAGGCAGAAAAAATTTTTAAGCGTGCTTAAAAATTTTGTGCGTATTCGGACGTATCGTTTATACGCTAAGCGTACGCTAGGCATACGCTGAATACGCGAGAGTTACGCTGGAGGTACGTTACTCATAGGTCAAGTACGCTGGTCCTACGCTGTATTTTCAAGGGCATTTTGTGCGTATGAAAATTATTTTGTGAATTTTCATACGCAACTCATACGTTTCTCTATACGCAATAGTGTGACAGGGCGTTTAGATGATGACGTTTCGTTAGATCTGACTACATTGTAGAAAACATTTTTATGGAAGCAAGTGTCTCCCAGTTTAGCCGCGCAAGAAATGTGCGTTTCGAAAGCAAATTCTGGACGCAAGGAAATGTTTTGTAATCAAGTCAAAACATTGTTGCTTCCCGAACCGGACGCACATTTTGCTTCCTAAATAAGTTTATCAGTTTAATTCTAGTCCTACGGTAGTCATAGTTTAGCGAGGCCCTTACATTGACCTTTCTGGTTTGACCAGAAAGCTGGAGGAAAGAGCTGGTGTTGTAGCGGGAAATAAGTGTTTCATTGAATTGTTTGTGTGTATTCGAACAATATCAGAATAACATTGTAAAGTAGTAGTTCTATGGTAAATTGTATTATATTATGATAAATTTTATTGCTACAAAATGCTTAACAGAATTTTCTCGTTGTTTATGTACATTAAAAATGAAGTGAACCAACAGAATGATATATAAGTCATATGATGATGTAATATGAAACATTCTTTCTAACCCTTTGTGGTATTAATAAAACAAGGAATACTGTACTAACCGGAACTCAGTTGAGTGGTTTCTCTAACCTCGTTACCAGGGCTTTTCTCCTTTCAAATTGCCACGGCTAGTTTCTCGCAATTTAAAAACAAAAAAAGCCCTGGGAACGAGGTTGTGGTTTCTCTCTTTTGAACCAACCCGTTCTCCTTTCTGAATTTACCATTTATCGTTAATTGTCAAATTGCTCTGAATTTACGATTATAGTTAATTTAGAACACTGACAGTCTGAAAGGAATTCTGGGAAGTCAGCATTTTTGTTGAAAAAGAACAATCCTTAGTGTTTGGACAGGACTCGAACCTACGACCCTTCGCTGACTTATCCTCTCTTCTAACCACTAGACCACCACGCTGCTGGTTGAGCAAACTTCAATTTTTTAACATAATAAAATTCATGCGCTTATTCTACACCCTGTAGTAAGCCTATAAAATCACTCGCTTGAAAATAATTTTAGAAAGTAAATGGAAAAGCTTGATCACCAAACCTGAACAAAAAGCTAACCATTTGAAATCAGCGCTTAGGCCTAATCACTGCTGTAGATCAATGATATTCTATGCAAGACTCAAATAAATATCTTGCAGATATAATTTCCCTTCGCCTTGTTGTTCGGTGGTCTAGTGGTAAGAAGACGTTCCTAGTAGCGGTAGTTCCGGGTTCGAATCCAGTCCAAATAACATGGCTTTTTTTTATTTCTTCTTTTCTGAAATGTCCTGGGAAACAGTGTTCTAAATTAACTATAATCGTAAATTCAGAGCAATTTGACAATTAACGATAATGGTAAATTCAGAAAGAAGAACATGTTGTTTGAACCCATGAATACGCGAAGCGTTGAACGAGTTTTAGCGGACGGGATAAAAATACAAATTTTCACTCGGTCGATCGGCTATAAACATTGAGCCCGCGACATGTAATGGCCTCCTGCCTTACCCATGGGCGGGGGGTGGTCGGTGGAGCAAAATGCCTAGGAGAGTGGAGGGCCCGAAGATTGTTTCACATTCCGGTGAGTTGGCTCGTAGGATCCTTTGATCAGTATTAAAGGTGGCTTTACTATCTTTCAATTCTTTTCCTTCCAAGATGGGCACTATGATATTCCACTTTTATTTTATTTTATTTGCTTCTGCTTCTGTTTTTCTGCCGTAAGGATCCGTTTGCCGTTTCATTTGTTTCACTTGTAAGAGTAATCAGTATAATGATTATATATGATCTGATAGAATTCTTATACTGAATACAATTTCAGTGGGAAAAACTGAAAAGCGAACAACGCCAGTCAAAAGTAATGCTGAAAGTCCTTTATTTGAATGATAACACTTTAGGAACAGTCCATAAGAATGAACACAAATTCCAACGAAACATGATCGAGGACTATGTTCATTAACGTCATTAACCCTTTGATTCCC
The DNA here is from genome assembly GCA_024195265.1 of Dendrophyllia cribrosa. NCBI lineage: Eukaryota > Metazoa > Cnidaria > Anthozoa > Scleractinia > Dendrophylliidae > Dendrophyllia > Dendrophyllia cribrosa. Next base: position 5,443,812 of record JAJLRJ010000005.1, read on the forward strand.
AATTTCAAAATACCACCTGAAAATACAAATTCTCCTTTCTTGTCTGCATACATTTATTTTAGAACAGTAGGGAGAAGTTGTTAAAATATCAAGAGAATTCATCTTGAGTGATCATGTCCTTAATTCTCATGACCTCTCTGATTGATTAAGCATTGATATCACAAGGAGAAATTTGATGCTGATCACCATACAGAATGCCGGAGGCTTTGGGCTTCTGGTGTCTCTGAAACATCATGTTTTCATGATAAGAAGCTTGCTTTATGATCTTGAAATAGAAAGAAAAAATCGCCAAAATGATGATTGCAAAGAAATATGAACTGAAGAGACAGCTGAATCGACAAAATAACCGCTAAAACAACTCAAAATTCCACCAGAATAGAAATTTTGATTTCTTTGACCGCCTGACACGAAATCAAATTTGATGAACTGTAATCCTGTAGTTTTCCTCCAAACTACTGCTTCCGTTTTGCTGTATAGAATATTTCTATCCAGTTTAGTTGTATGTTTGGTGGCATTGGGCGATATAACATGGAAATTCAGTAAGCAAATTAAAATTTGGTTATTTTATATTAGGCAGGACAGTTTTTTGTTCACGACGCGCGCGTTTTCATTTTCCCGCGCTCCACCATCTCGGAGGTTGGACGGGGTGGGACTGGCACTAGATTCGACTTTCAAACATGGCGGACGAGAGTTAGTTTATATATGCAATTCCATGCAATTTATGCGTATAATTTTTGGGAAATTTGCCTACATGCTGCGTATACTTAACAGATGTGTTACCCGGAGTGGTAAAGGAATTTGTTTACGCAGAAAAAGTCATAGTACCGCTGCAGTTCTTTGTCTAAAATGGGAGCGGACAGAGTTCAATGGAGTCGACGTGGATCTTGGCCAGTTGGGGGAAAACTGTTCATTGGAAGAGTTTAACGTCAGGTTGAAAGGTAAATCGATGCCACTGCATTATTATTCTTTTGTCAAAAAAAATTATTTTGCTCATTAAATAAAGCTTTATCGTCCTCGCCGGCAGAGAACTAGCCTACGTGGCAGGCGCTAGAAGAGGAAGGGAGGATTTTGGGCGCGCGCGAAGCTCGTGGAGAGCGCGAAGGGAGGGGGGTGGGGGGGGGGGGGGGGGGGGGGGGAGGGGAGGTAGCGCCTGCAGCAACGCTATTAGGGGGCTTTAGATTTGAGTACGAGTACGACTTTTGAATTTGAAGCCAGTCGCATCCCCAGAGCTGTCGGTCCTTCCTGTTGCAGACCAGAAGATAAAAAGACTTCAGGTATAAAATTTGTTTGGTAAATGGTTATTTAGAGCACGCGAACTAAGTTTTCAAAGTCGTACTCATACTCAATCTCGTACTTGTTGTCCGCTCTAAAGTCCCCTATTGTTTTCCGCCCCTATGCAAATGCGAGACATCTGTGAATCGTCTGGTGTGTCACAATTTTCAGTCATCGTGCCGAACAGAGATTTCGTATTTCTTGGCAACAGACTCCTTGGAATTTTGGTGGTGGTGTGTCGCCCGGTTCTCCAAATCCTGACCCATTTTCCATACCCGTTTTCAGACCTGACCTCTACAATCCACACCTGTTTTCAGACCTCATTTGCATGTCTGAAGCAGCATGATATGTACCAGCATATGATTACTTTCTCTTTTTTTCTTTTCTCTCTTTTTTGTTTGAAGATGAGGAAAGATTCACCATTCTTAAACCTGAAACAAAAGCCAAAACAATAGAACTCCAAAAGCAAAACAATAGCCCACCATACATAATTAATGTATGGGGTTATACAGAAATCTTACCAAAGATGAAAAAAGAAATATGTTGATATGCTCTTGTGGTTTCCTTAAAAATTTCAGACCAAGATTGTTAAAATCTGTGCCTGTTTTCAGACTAAACAGCTCAAAAACTGTACCCTTTGGGGTGGCACATTACCCATATAGCTGGTGACCCCAGCATGGGTACATGCATCAGTGATAATAAAAATTATTTAATGGGACATCTTATTTTTTTATCTGCACACACCCTATGGAAGACAAGATTCTGACACTCAAGTTTTTGGGGGGTAATGGATAAGTTTTGCAATGTCCCAATTTTATTTTGTAGCTTGTTGTTTACCAACTGATTTGAATTTTCCATCTTTTATTAGAGAGTATTTCATATTGGAGGAGGGATGCAAAGAAGTCTGTATGGATAAAAGTACCCATTGCTCAAAGCTACTTGATACCAGTGGCATTCGCTCATGGTTTCAAGTACCATCATGCTGTTGGTGATTATTCCATGCTGTTAAAATGGCTTCCACAGAGAGTGGCCTGTAAAGTGCCACCTTATGCCACACACCAAGTTGGAGTAGCAGGTGAGGGATTGGAACAATACTAAAGTAAAGAAAATAGATCACTGATGTGTACATGTGTCTAGCAGAAGATTATGCATGTTTATTTGTTTGGTCTATTCTGAAGTAGGTAGTTCTCAAGCATGATGCATTCTTTCTTCAGCTTTTAATTAAGAGGATTTTGTGACAAATTAATAATATTAATTCTTGACATCAAGCATACGTCACTTAATATTTTTTTCCTAAATTTTACGAGGCATGATATGTAAGTGTAAACCTTTCAGAGAAACTTTCTGAGCAACCTCGAAACTCATCTTGCATGAGGTATACAGTGGAATCAGGTTACAGGTTAGTGTCTCCCCAGTTCCCAGGGTAGACACAAAAATAGTAAATGCGATGAGCAACAATCTGTTGTGAATTTGGATGCAGTCTACAGTAATATATAGCAGATCTAGAGAAGAGGCACAAAGGGGTTTAATTTTGCAAAGAAAATGAGGTTTGAAGGGTTCCCTGCCTCACACCTTTTTTTCACACTCCCCTCAGAGAAGCAATTCTGGATCCAAAAACTGCAAAGAGCTTGCTTTCACTGTTGTTTACTGATTGTTTCATCCAGAATACATGCACATGGTATAAACCTAACCTTTTGAGGCTTTCAGATTCAGTGATATTTTGTAGTCTTCAAACTTTTGCAATTTTTTTTCCTGAACATAGATCAACAGATTTATTTTTAGCAGTACTAGCAAATTTAAATGAACATCCATTGTTGTTTGTTTTCAGGCATGGTTCTTAATGAGGAAAAGGGCGAAGTCTTAGTTGTTCAGGACAGGCAATTGGTACTCATAATATTACGCAAAATTCAACATGTGGTTCCAGAAAATATCCATACTTCTGGTTCCCCATGGAAGGTTATTGGAAATTCCAAGGGGGAGGGAGGTCTTAACAGCCAAAGTTTTTAAAGTACATGTATAAAGGTAAATTGGAAGTGAATTTCCAGAGGTGCAGAAGTGTCCAAAACAAAAAACCTTCTGTGGGAGTGGATATTCTCTGGAACAACACAATGTTATGCCTGCCAACTTTTTCCGAGTGATAGGTATGAGAATTTTTTCGTGGGAGTGCCAGGATTTCCGAAGGCGATCCGACCAAATCCGACAAGAACCCGATCTATTCCGAAGATGTCCGAAGTTGTCCGAAAATGTTCCCGAAGAATTCGGAAGTTTTCCTGGACATCAGACCTTCGTTTAATATCATCCAGCTGTATCTTATTGTAATGTTCAGAACGATAAAAACCTACAAAAAAAGTGCCATTTTCATGAACGTAACTATATTTATAATTGGATCATGCGATCAGTTAAAGCTGATAGCTCAAATCTGTAAATCAGGCGTGAGAAATTGCTCCATAGGCGTGAGTAGGCATGAGATCGGAGTTTTGGACTCGCAGGCAGGAGACTCACGCGTAAGGCCTGAAACTTGGCAGGTATACAATGTGTATTGACACCAAGTCTTACCAAAGTTTGACTATTCAGTTGGTTATTCTTCTGGCAGTGGTATTTTCATTTTTAGGCACATTGAAATTTGAGAAAATTTGTGGCAAACCAAACTAGTGAGTTTTAAATTATTTAAAATACTGGCTTCTTGTTTTAAGCAGTCTTGAGTTGTGCCTCTTTACATGTGTCTAATTTCTGCTTTATTGATTTTGTAGTATAAAATTGGGCAAAAAAGAAAAGCTGTGTGGAAATTTCCTGGTGGACTTTCAGATGAAGGAGAAAATCTTGGTGAGTTTATTATCCATTGGTTATTATTATTTTATTAATTTTTATGATAAGTTTCATTGAAGGTCAAATGAATTTCATAATATTAACTATATATGTGGACAACTCCTCTGTAGACTGCTAGCAGTCCCTAGATCTCTGGATAGTCAAGTGGGGGAGCAATGACCATGCAGGTAATCGACAGAGTGAGCAATGACCATGCTGGTGATCGACAGAGCAAGCATGACCATGCTGGCTATCGACAGAGCGAGCAAAATGCAACGAAGAGGGGACTGAGCTTGTTTTCGTGATAAGCTTGCCCGCTCAACTGACTGAAAAGGGTCTGCTAGCTAGCAGTCAAACTCGTCTGACTGTATAATCATTGTTGTTAATTTAGTTTGTTATTTTCCAGAAGAAACAGCCATCCGTGAAGTCTATGAGGAGACTGGGGTCAAGTCAGGTAATGTACAATGTTGATAATGTACAATGTGTTAATGTGTACACCAAAGAGATAAACACAAATGACCATGTAATGGAAATAAACAAGAAGATGTACACCGAAATTAAAATCCCACTTAGCAATAGATGGCAAACACAATATCAAATGGGCCTATATCCATCTTACATAACCTTTAAAACTTACGCTGCATTAAATATTTCTTCATTCTTCTCAAGTCGACACACAGACTGAGATACTTTGTTGCCATTTTGAATTCAATACCATATCATGTGGCCACGTGTCTTTCCAAAAATCAGTTTTTTATTTTGCCAGTTCACAAACTAATACATGTACTGTATATGCCCGCAGAAATTTGCATGCACCATTGTTTCTCAAAAAAAAAAAACTCGGAAGGCAATCCTCAACTTATCAGCTTAGACAACAAGTTCATGTTAAAGCTGCATTCATTGGTTAATGATATGGTAACTGTGAGTACAAAGTTTGAAGTTTTAGTGCAGTCTTGGAGCAAATGAATTGGCGATCACCAAGTTGTCTCATATAAACTGTATAAATACATACCAGTGACATTGTTAAATGCTGGGAGTAACCCGCAATGGGCTAGTGTTCCAACTTAACCAGGGGGGGAGTAGCAATAATCCTTAACTTGGTTCTCCCTATCAGCCAGTTCATTACCTTTTGGAACATCTGTGATACCAATACTAGACTTGAGATCATCACAGTTGTTTAATTACCCCTTCAAAAAATCTCATTTCACCTGTTGCACTAAACGATACCTGGAGAACCCTGAGGACACCTGGTTGCTTCATTCAACAGAAACTGGTTCAGCTCTCAGTTTGTAGGCTTCTTTACTTGTATCCAATTATATTACTTTTTTTTCCTGCAGAATTCAAATCTGTCATAATGTTTAGACAGCAGCATCAAATGAGGAATGCGTTTGACAAGTCCGACATCTACATTATATGCAGGATGGCACCTCTGAGTTTTGGCATTAGTCGCTGTGAAGATGAGATTGCTCAGTGTGAGTGGATGAAGTTATCAACTCTTATAACCCACATAGACACTGGCCCGATAACAAGGCTAGCCGCAAGGCTTGCTGTGTACGGACTTAAGAATGGATTTCAAAATGTTGATTTGGAGCCGAATAGAATGAGATCTTGGGTAGATCCTAATAAGACGGTTTGTCTTTATCACAGATATATGCCTAGCTGACAGGAACTAAAATGTTTCTTTATTTCAATTGAATAAATTAACAATTCTGTGGCACTCAAACCAAACTACACAAGGATTAAAATATGCTAGGTCGAGAATAATTGAAGTACAAAATTATTAGCCACAGCGATGGAGAGTCAGAAATGGACAAGAAAGGTTGTCAGCATTCAAGTTTCGAACTGCAGTTGTATTTCAGTCTAGAGCAATTTGTGAGCAACATCTCCCTTATGAAATCATTTTAGTTTCTTTTCATTTGAAAAATATAAAAATTAATATAGATTAATTCCTGAGTTGGTCACCCACAGTATTTATCCTTGGGCTCAATCCGCACAAAATTATTTAATTGTGTTCACTGGTGGTTTACATACCAATACTGAGAAAATCTAGACTCTTTAATTTGAAAAGTGTGCATTTGCTTTCATTATCAATATTTTAAAATATATGTCATGCTATCAATATCATTTTCATTTAACATTGCAGAACAAGGTTAGTTGTTAATGAAATTATAAGTTTTTATTATGTGTTTTTGTTTAATATTATAAACACCCGGCTGAATTAACTACATGGATATCTGCACGTTCATTAGTTTGAGGGATTTATTTTGAAAAAAGCATCACATTGTACAGCTAAGAATGTTAATTTATAGTACTTTTTTCTGGGATTTCTATTTACACAATAATCCGTTCTTTTGAATCATGACTTTTGATTCAGGGATAAAAGTTTAGCTCAATTGTTTAATAAAGTGGCAGTGAGAACTAAATAATTATAAGTACCAATAATTATTGTACACCCGTTCAGTTTTTAATTTTATTTCTTGATAAGCATTTGACATAATACTAATAGCACATCAAACTTCTTTACAATATAAACAATGAAGTGTTTATAACACTGAAACTTAAGAAAGGACTACAAATTACTCATGTTGTACTAAGCCTTTGTTTCATGAACTGAAAATCCACATGAAATAAAGTTATTAATAATAATTTTAAAAACTCTCTTCTCCTTCTTCTTTGAATATACACATACAATAATTATAATTTTAAAGATGCATGTTGTTCAATTTCTTAGAGTACTGATTTGTGACCGCAAAAAAAAAATGAGTTTTGCAGAAAAATTAAAGGTATCATGCATGCAAATAACTATTATTACCTAACACAGAAATCGTAAATTGGTGGGTGGCCTGAGAACAAACACCACAATTTCTACACTTTACAATAAGGATGCACAGTCTCAATGTTAAAACCCAACTAAGGCCTTACATGACTGTGCAATCATTTAACCACTATTTGGTAGCCACACACGCACAGATGATGCACAGCTAAAAAATCAATAAAAAAAAGTTGCAAGAAGTTCAGACTTGAATTCGGCAATTGTCACATCGCCAGTGTCAGAGTGGCGATGTTGCAAGTAAAATCTGTTCTCAGGTTGAATCAGTATTCAATATATGTTATTAAAATTTGTACCCAGTATTCAATCTAGGTAAGCTAACCCTAGCACAAAGCTAACTGTCACCCTTAGCACAAAGATACTTGTACATTCATGTAGCCAGTGGTGTGATGGTCAGCTTTGTGTTAGAGTTAGCTTTGTGCTATGGTTAACTTACCTACCCAGTTGGATACTGGGCACACATTAAATTTTAACCTAGATTGAATACTGATTCAACCTGAGACTGGATTTTATCTGCAACAGCTACATGTGCAATGTTCGTCGCTTGCTAGTCAATGATGCAACATTTTCAATTTCATTATGCAGGAAACATTTGCACTTAACTGTGTAACTGCAGTTATAGATCTGGATGAACAGTGCATTTTACATTGAACGGGTTGCAACAAGTTAGGATTACTTCATGTCTGCAACCAGGCAGGATGTGCCTTGAAATGAGATTTTTTAGGAAAATGATTTTGCACTTTAAAGTGCATCCCCTTGGTCATGCTGGCTGGCTGACGAACTGTGTACTTTCTTAAGATGTATCGGTCTGGATGCTGTTGGCCTGTGTAGTTTGGATCAATTGTGCCTTCTTGTATTGGATCTGAGGCTAAGGTTCTGATTAACCTCATCACAGCTTGTTGCTCTGAAAAACAGAAATAATATTATTTATGTTAATTAAATGGGAATAATAAATAGGATTTTTTTCCTTCAGAATTCTATCTACATGGCCTTCATGTACATGCTCACCACAAATCTCTCCTCACATGATTGAGAACTTAGAAGTATGTTTTCTTTGCTCCATGCTCATGACATGCTGAATATGCTTGATTCCCTTTTAATTAGGATTTAACTTGTTCAACCCCTGTCCACTTATTATTAGGTACAGTATAACAAATGACAATTTACCTTCATTTCCAGCTTTCTTTAGCCAGCGATTAACAGCCGGTACAACATCGGGCTTGAATGTGGTACTAACAGTCTGTTCATGTAGAGTAAAAAAAAATTAGGCCATTAAAAATAAGAAAACAAACTTTAATAATTACTCATGCGCGTAGCAGCATGAGTTATAAAATGGCCTCCGTTTTTCTTATTTTTCTTTTTTTGGTGTTCCGATTTTGCATGCAAATTTATGCACGCATATTTTAAATTGTGCACTTCCGGTTCACAGCTTTGCCATTTACACTTCCTGTTTAGTGACTTCCGGCTACTCCCACTTCCGGTAAAACAGCGTTACTGAAGTGTTACGGCAGCGTCTCCTACAACCCTACTTACATTTATTTATTAATGTTCACTTTGGTATATAATTATAAGACTTAGAAGAATCACTGGCTTCATTGTGGTACAGCCTTCATTTCCAAAACATTCAATAGTAAACAACGTGGTTTGCAGGAACGATGACTGAATGAAAGGAGTAACTCTTCTCCATGTCGAACATCTTCTTATCACGTTTAAAATATATCATAAAAACTTTCTTACGCATGCGCATGAGTATAGGCTGCTTGGAGCCTCTTGTTTAAATTTAAACCATCGGTATTTACTTCAATTCATAGAGATGCGAGGGGAGGTACTGACAGTAGCTGTTAATCCCAGAAGGAATACTGATACCCAAACAATTAACACATTGCCTACTTGATTAAGTGCATAGGGAATAGATATAAAATAACATACATAACAACACAAAAAAAGCGAGATGAAAAACGTAGCCAGTGTGAAAATTAAACTGTTAAGCTACGCTTGGACTAGAATCAAGTGTTCGACTTTTTGTTTAGGCGAACTACAAAAGAACTAAGGAATATGCTAAATGAGGGCTCCTAATAGAAACGAGAAAAAAATATTAGTGAACTACTTCATGCAAATTCTATATATAAACAACTGGAATATTTTTAGAGGCTTGAGGCTTAGCAGATATTTACTAATCAGCTTGCGGGCCTAGAGTCGAGAGGTCTGCCTCACCTAAGATAATTAAAGGAACGAAAAGAAAAACCATCGCTTATCACTATTTTACCTCTACGCCATCAATAAAGAGTTTATAAGGTTCTATTCTGCTAAAGGCTGCTCGTTTTCCATCTTTTCTTGCTTGCACCATCATTGGAATAAGCCTCTTTCTCATATCAATCACCTGCTTCGGAAGATCAGGGCCAATACCGAAATTCGACTGGCTATCGATGTTGCGTCGGAGAGAGAAGAGTTTTTCTCGGTCTTTAAAGCGAAGGCAGCGTGCTATGATGGCCCTGGGTTCCCCTGTGTTTCGATCTCTTTTACCAACACGGTGAACTCTTTGGAACTCAATATGCTGAGTGTTTTCCACATTTAATTCTTTCTCCAAGAAGGTTTTCAAAACGGCCTCAGTGTTCTCTTCCTCTTCGATTTCTGGAACGCCGTAGAAGCGTAGATTTTCGCGGCGGCTGTACACTTCGTAATTTAAGAGCTGTAGGCGCAGGTCTTCCATCTCCTTCTTTGACTTCTCTTCAGCATCTCGGAGTTTTTTCTTACTAGCTTCCACTTCATCATTCAGGAATTTTACGCTTTTCTGAAGCGTATTTGTTTCTTCGACTGTATTTTGTACGTCTCCCTTTAAGCGGTGAAATTCGCTTTGAAGGTTAGCAACCGTTTGGTTTATTTGATCCACCGAGTCTTGCAAAATATTCATTTTTGAACCAATGCTTTCCAGCTGGCTCAACTTTGATAATATTAAGTCTATTTTGGAGGCAAAATCCTCAGCCATATCGAGGGCTGAAAGAACCACGTCTTCAGAATCGTTCTTCGTCTTTGGCGACGATACAATGGCGTCCGCGTCCGCTTGGGGTTCTTTCTCTTTCAACCGCTTCGTTTCGGGGGAAATAGTCTCGCTGGTCGGTGAAGTGCTTCCTCTCGTTTTCCGTTTAAACAGGGATGAGAGTGGTGATGAAAATTCTATGTAAAATAACGAAACGCATGGAAGAGTACAACGAAAAATACGGAGCAATAGATATCACGTCCTTACTCAGTCATGCTCAGTCCCAGGAGGTACCAACGGTGGTTTTATGGACAATAGTGGTACTGCATTGGCTCTACTACCATTGTGTTATTTTCTTAGACAAGAACTTCGCTCCAATGTCTCTATCCACCTAGATGTATAAATTAGTACCAGGTAACTTAATGCTGGGAGCAACCCTACAACGGACTAGCATCGCATCCAGCTGGGAGGGTTTTTGACTTTTATTAATACTCGTAAGGAAACTGCCAGGGTTAAGGTCTGGCAGTTGCAGACTTTATTATAAAGACAATATTATTAGTTTCATCAAAAATCAATCACCTTGTCCATTTCCACTGAGTCACTTGCTGCATTTAACATGTTGGTTACAATCTTCCTGTCTGTTGAAAGGCGAAAAAATGTTGCAGTCAAACCTCTATAAAGCGGTCACCCTCAGGGGTATGCCAACTGACCGCTTAATAGAGGTGTTCTAACATTTAGCACGTATTATGGCTAAAATTAAACTAGAATGCAAAATTGCTCAAATGATGTATATATTATTACTAACAGCAACTTACAGTAAATAAAAATATATTAATACAAAATGTGATAAATAGAAATTAAGTAATGTTGCATGTTCAAGGAAGTTCATGCCTGGCTATCAGATTTTATAATGTTGTTCGTAAGGCAAATCTTTGTTGTAAACCGCATCATCAAAAGTTTTGCCATGGCATTCAAAACAATCAACAAACCGAAAAAAAAAAAAGAAAAAAAAAACATCAGTTATGGTTGTCTATGATTTTGGGGCTGCGTAGCTTAATTTCGTGAAGCAAGTCACTTTGTTTAGTGCAAATGACAGTTCTTCCTGACCATTTAACTAGGTGACCGCAAATAAACTTTAAGGTGAATACAATCAAATTTGCCAACTGGGTAGCCTGCAGAACAGGCGTTATTTTTTTAAGTGTTTCAGGCGAGCGCGGCAGGCGAGCGCGGAGCGCGAGGCGAGAAAAAAATAACGCCTGTCCACACACAATTGTTTGTGCCCTTCCGCCCCCATACACACCCCCAAATCACCAACCAATCATAACGCAAAACGGCCTATTTTGGCCCCATATGGTGCCGAACATACGCCAGCTACTCAAAAGAAAGCATTTGCAGAAGACTTGGAGATTCTGGTGTCCGAAACTGTGAAGCGTTCCAGTTCTGTGACAAGTTTTCGGCAACCGATTAGGGAAGACCGTAAAGGAGCCAAGATCTGTGAAATTTTATCCCAGCTTGGACTTCATGTCGAAGAGTCACACGCGTAAAATGGCAAGCACGCATGACTTTACATGTAACCTTATGCTTTTTAATGCCATTTGCTCCTTCTATTTGTTTTGAACGAGTGTACATTTAGCTTGTTTTGGAGGATTTTGGTACTGACCGATTGAACTTTTGTAAAAAATGCCGCGTGCATGCAATGGTCAGAAGGTCAAATCTGTCTATTGTGATTTACTGTAGTTTTTGTTCTCGATAAATTATGAGCATTCTTTTTTTCATTGCGGTTAGAGTGTTGCTTTCGGCATGTTAGTTATATATACGAAAGATTTTCACTTCTTCTCTAAAATGACAGGATCTGAAATGAGATATCGCCCTTGCATGTCACTCTTCTATCTTGCCATGTTTTTGTCACGCTGGGCCCAGCTATTTTAGTTTTCGTAGGAATTGTCACGAAAATTGATCTGTAGATTCAAGCTTAGCAGAGAGAGATGTAGCTTTAAAAGTTAGCCATTCATTTTGTAGAGAATTGAAGTTTACGTGAGGTTTGTGAATTGAAGTTTACGTGAGCTGTGATTTCATTATCGGTTCCGCTTCGCCGGTCTAGTGTCTGTTTTGTTTACGCCGTTATTATGTGTCATACCATTATGATCACATGATTAATCGAGCAGCCAATTGGATAGCCGCGTTCATATATGAACGCCGGAACAGCACGAACAATGGTGTGCGGACAGGCGTTATTTTTTTTCTCCCCTCGTGCTCCGCGCTCGCCTCGCGCTTCGCGTTCGCCTGCCGCGCTTGCCTGAAACGCTTAAAAAAATAACGCCTGTTCTGCAGGCTACCAATTGGGAATCTAAACGGTGATCGCGTCCACTTAATAAAGGTGACCACTTAAAACAATCAACAAACCGAAAAAAAAGAAAAAAAAACATCAGTTATGGTTGTCTATGATTTTGGGGCTGCGTAGCTTAATTTCGTGAAGCAAGTCACTTTGTTTAGTGCAAATGACAGTTCTTCCTGACCATTTAACTAGGTGACCGCAAATAAACTTTAAGGTGAATACAATCAAATTTGCCAATTGGGAATCTAAACGGTGATCGCATCCACTTAATAAAGGTGACCACTTAAAAGAGGTCAAGTTTACAGTAAATATGGGAAGCAATTTCTGGGGATTTGATAAGTGACTGCTTAATAGAGGGTTGACTATATAATAATTATTATTATATTAAAATGTGTACACTTAAAAAGTTGTATTGGTCTTCTAAGATGTATTCAAAGTAGCAATGAAAAGAAAGCCTAAATTAAACTAATTATACTGCAGCCTTGTTACAATCCATATCAACAAAAGAAAAGAAAATATTTTGGGAAGTAATTATTAAAGGATTAATTTTATTACTGACAGTAGCTCCATAATGTACTTTTTGCAGGTTAATATTGAAATGATTATAACCCTTTCACAGCCAAGTTTCCTCAAATTTCATTCTCTTCATGGCCAAAAAACTATTTTATTTCCCAAATACAATGTAACATATGGCGAATGTATAGTCGCCTGTGGCCGCGAAAAGGGTTAATCCTGACCTACTACAAAGCTGAATCTTAACAATGTCAAACTTTCAATACAATTATTGTATTGACTCTCTATAAAATTTATTTTGGTTTCCAAACCTTTCATAAAACTTATAAATTGAAGCTTTTAATAAGTGAAACTTTCACAATTTTCTTTTAAAAGTTAGACTACAAGCAGTCTCTCTTTCCCAGCTTAGTTCGTCAAGCGAGAAACGAAAGAACAGTGGGGGCGAGGCAGGCATTTATTTAAAAGTGGGTATCCTTTTTTAAACCTTGTGTACATCTGCAGATTTAATTTTATTTAATTTCTAATCATTATGATAGAGAAATTAGATCACCTTTTACAGCAGCATTTTTTACCCAAGCTTGTGATGCTGGTAAGGCCCTGGGATTCATGACAGCTTTCAAAGCCTAGAAATTGAAAAATGTGTATTTAGTTTAATCTCTTCTGATCAAAATAATTTTTAATTCTCTTACAAGCTAAATTTCATTCATTTCTTTATAATCACTGACAGTGATTTCGATTGGCCTGTAAATTATTCCAAAATAAAAATACACACCTTAATCGTATCAATAACAAAATTCTTGATTGTGATTGGTCATTAGTGCACCTATTTCTCACGTAATTGGCGCGCGGTCACGTGGGTGTACAATTACAGCTATACAATTTCAACTTTTTGTAATTGGATAGCTGTAATTGGACACCTACGTTGTGCGCGCGCCAATCAGGTGCATTTAAATGGGTTCTTTTATTCGCTGTTTCCTCCTGCTTTCAAACTCATGTCTGATAGAAAATATCCTTGACGTTTTGAGTACAAAAAACTCCACATAGACTTTTTAATCTCAAATCTTGTTATTGATTCGATTAACTAGTAATTGAACTTCGTGTCGTACAATTCAGGGGTAATGGTGCTCGTAATTTTAAATCATCCTCACGCTTGGCCAATTTGAAATTACTCGCTCGATTACTCCCTGAATTGTACTCCACTCAGTCCAATTACATGAGTATTACTAATGGATCAAGCGAATAATAAATAGAGACTAGCATATTTTTCTGCGAGCTCAAGACTTTGGTTTTTAAAAATGTGAGACCAAGACTGAAGCACCTTTATGAAAAATTAAGACTCCAAGACATGATCAGACCAGTGAAATTCGACTAAAATTTTGCAAGAAATATAATTTTTAAAAGACTGATTTGCCACCCCTGATTATTTAAATGGGGAGGGGGGTGCTAATTAATATTTTGTTTTTCAAATTTCAGCCTCAATGTGACATTGTCTTTATTTCAAGTAAACACAAGCTATAACATTAAACATCTCTTTCAGTAGAAACACAAATCTCTCTGTGTGTGGTACAAATCTACACTTGGGAGGAGGGGTGTGGGGTGCTTATTTAATATTTGTTGTCCTTAGGGGTGGAGCCACGGTGGTCTAGTGGTTAGTGCGTCGGGCTTTCAACCTGAAGGTCGATGGTTCGAAGCCTGGTCTCTGCCGTCGTGTTGTTTCCTTAGACAAGAAACTTTACCCCACACTGTCTCTCTCCACCCAGGTGTATAAATGGGTACCGGCGACAAAAAATGCTGGGGGTAACCCTGCGATGGACTAGCATCCCATCCAGGGGGGAGTAGCAATATTCCTAGTCGCTTCATGCTACAGAAACCGGGTTTAAGCTCCGGCCGTTGTGAGCCTTCTGGCTCGTGTGCGCGACTTTACTTTTTTACTTAGGGGTGGGGGCACTAATTCGAAGGTGGGCGCTTGCATATATTTGAAGCTGGGTGCTAATTCAAGCATTTACGGCAATTAGGTATTTAATACAGAGGTATTAAGATATCACCCAGATTTTACAGATCATGCAGATGTCTCACTTGAAGACTGGAAAACATTTTGTTTGTTCAGTTATTCTGGAATGTTCCCTCATTGTTTGTTGACGAATGAAATAATCCCCTTGTTTTTGCTACCAGAACCGCATTTCTGTTTGTGTGTTTGAACAAGTAACTCACCTCATCTGTCCCTCTTTTCTCCATATCTTTCATTTCCCATAATGTGTAATACATTGTCTGTTGGGCATGGTTTGGTTCATCTGGTTTATAACCAACTAGAAAGGTTTAGAAAATGATCAATATATGCCATAGCAACATACAGTGTAATACATCAAATAATTATTTTCTCCATTGTGTCTTGGTCAAAACTAGTGGACTTTTACTACCCTCGACTTGCCCATGTGACTGTTGAGCTCAAGGATTTTTTCTTGGGGTGCATGAGAAGAAAAGAACTTGGAGAAAGCACATACATACATATATTTATTGATGCTCCCTAGTTGGGCTTTTCAGCAACATTACTAATTAAAGGAATTTAAAAATATCTAAAATATTACAATAAATGTTAAAAATTTACAGCTGAAATAATAATTCATAATTCAGACAATAATGGATTTGCAAGGAGGAACTTTTTAGGGGATTTTATAGACTTCTGCAGGACTTTGCCCAAAGAGTTTCAGATTTTAGTCAAACTGTACCCCTGTAAATCCCTTCTTGAGCAATTCAATTAGGATCTGTTTAAGACTGAATTTAAGAGCCTTTTGCTTTAAAGGATTATAAAAGGCCTTAAACTGGCTTAAAAATGTGTGCCCCACTGATTTTTGCCTAAGATTATTTAGTTCCTAAATTTCACATTTCCCTCAAGCTTCTGCAATCAATCTCGCTATAACAGACACCCTGTTATTAGGGATGGACCATTTAATTTTTTTTTTCGGGGGGGCGGGGGGCAATTACCAAAGAAAGCACATAAAAAAAACTCTTGCAAATAGTGATGCCAAAAAAAAAATTCATACTCGGAAGAAATTGCCCAACCCCCCCCCCCCCCCCCCCCCCACAAAAATTAAATGGTCCGTCCCTTCAATCAATCAATCAATTAACTTTATTTAAACACGGTAAAACGGCTCAGTAAAACTGGTTTTCAGACATGCCGTGCACTTAAATATAATCTAATCTAAATGATAACAAAAATATATAATATATATATATATATATATATATATATATATATATATAGTGGCAAAACTGTTAGACTATACTGGTTTAAATAATACTAATAAGTTTAATAATAATAAAAAACACTATCTTACATCATAATATCCTCTATAAACACATAAAAATTACAATCATAGATGTCCTAGAACCAGATTCTATTTTTGTTCGAAAGCTTCCTTATGAACAGGAAATGGTCAATTCACTGAAAATGGCTCCTGCTTTTAATATTGACTCTACATTACAGACACCAAATCATGGTCCCAGGGGTGTCCAGTAAAGCACAAGTTTACTGTATTTATGTGACCAATAGCATACCATCATAAGGGTCCTGCAATGGCTTTTCTTTTGCTTTCGGAAATCCTTTAGCTTCCCTCAACTGGAGTCGCAAAAATGATCTGCAAAAATTACAGGAAAGAGGCTGACTCGTCCCCAGTCATCTCTCTTGGCAAGACACGGGAGATAATATAGGAGGTTTTACCCCCAAAGATTCCACTCTTTTTTCACCCTTACCCCTAATAATTCCACCGTTCCTCGACCGGATTGGATCAGATCGGCAATTATTATTAATTTTACCCCTTAGGAAAAAAAGATCAAAGTGCCGGCACATTTCCCCCTTCAGAGAAAAGGAGATGTTTTTGATTGATAGGTACCAACATAGCCACCCCTTCAGAAATGACTCTTGAACCCCCCCCCCCCCCCCCCCCCCCCCCCCCACTCCCCTAGGATTTCCCTGTCCCTCAATAGGGGGGTGCGGACATTAAATGAAATGGCCCATTTAATGCAATAGCCCGGAGATTCTAAGAACCAACCGAGAAAATGCATAGTTTGGATGACAAAAGTTGCGACATTCTGTACAAACGGCAACTTCAGAAAGTTGCACTAAATATAGGAACTAAAAGTTTAACTTGTCCACGTTTACACACAGTCAACAATACATAACGTTGCCACTCATTCCTAATAAAAACTCTCTAAACCCTGCTAAATCTTATTGCCAATTGATAATAAACACTTCAGAAAACAAAAGCACTACAAACCTTGTTGGATGAGGATTATTTCGCCTGGTTGGCGAAGTCGGCCGACAAGGAGTAAGTTCTTGAAGCGCTTTGTAGTTGTGAGTTGTAGAGTACGTGGTTACGAAATGGTTACTTTTTACGCGAGGCAATGGGTTACCGGGGTCTTGCCATGTATTCTTCCACGATTGGCGCGAGAGACTGCGAATTTTGTCGAATTCCGTCTTCGAAATACCCTCTTTTAGTTTCTCATGCTCTCTTAACACATCGGCTGACTTGGAACGAAAGCGAAGGTTGTGTGGATATCCAGGATTTGTTAATATATGAGTCATTTTCCTCCAATAAAATGTCGGTTCAACCCGCTGCAGCGGTGATAATGTTTAACAATTACTTTTATGAATGAAGATCGTTGTAGTTACACAATCCGCTGTCTGATCAGGGCTGATCTGTAGTCGATGATTTCTCAGTGGAAGAAAGCAAATTTTCCACAGAATTCAAGAAACAAGCTGTTTAAAGCGACACCAACGACAGATAAATTATTCCGCGCACTGCCGCGAACTGACAACAACCAACATCGCTTGGTTACTTAATTTATGCAGATCAGGTTAATGAATAATCAGCTGGTTAATTGACTTCACTTGTCCAACTGTTATGTGGATTTGATCAATTATTTATTGAAGATGAAACAAAACTCTATTCAAAAGATCTAGAATGGCCATTAGCACTAATATAACGTTGTTATAATATATTATATTGCAACCGAGAACAAACAATCGAGAAGTTAAAATTAGAAAGTAGACCTCATAAAAGAGGTAAACGTCCAACTGTTTTTTTTACTGACTTTATACATGTACACGACATAAAAATTGAATACAGTATTTTTATAATTCAAGGGTACCAGTGTACCTTTCTTCCACAGCATATGGGAAGAAATAGAACTTGCTTCGTTATGAAAATATCTGGGACTACAACCATTTTCACTGAGCATTCGTGAGTGCTGTTCTTTGCGAGCCTTTCTCGCGTGCCTCGCGACCTACTCGCGAGAGGCCACATTCTGTGAAAGAAATGTTGAAACAGTTGGAATGTTTCCACACTTTAATAATAAATAACAAACTCTCAAAAACACTGCATGTATCCTTAGGACGCTTCAAACGTTTGAGTATAAACAACACTTAAGTTTACAGCAAGTCAGTATACGGAACCAAACCAATTTATACCGACCAAGTAAATGAAAAATTTAAAAAGAAAACAGCAGCGTTTGAATTAAAGAAAGCCAATTTAATCCATAAGCGCCCACACGTTATGTCCATTAGCACGCAGTCGTAAATTTTAAAAGGATTCTTCGGCTTGGTTAATAATTGATTACGTGAAGAAACTTTGAAGGAAGTTTAATATTGTGATAAACAATTCTGACAAGCTCGTACAGCAAAAGGTTTGGCACCCCAAAATTGTAAATTGTAAGCTGTGTGGCTGAAAAAAATTAAACAATATCCTGTTGATTCGCTTCAACAACTCGTTCTCGTTGGCCGATACATAGTACTTCACAGCACCACAATCTAACGTCAGTGAAGATTGGAGGATACTCCTTGGGTGCACAAGCCGCCTGCAGTGAGCGAGAAACGTAAGTCTTCATCCTTGCTAAAGTTAAACGTTATTTCCTTCACATTTAATTTTTTTTATCTGAATGAAATCAAGAACCAATTATTTTCTTTTGTTAAACCTTATTAGTTCGGTACTGGGTGCTTCGCCGGCTTTTTAGTATACTTTTGAAAAATGGTTTCTTAATTTCGTTCGATCTGTTTCTAGGCAACTAGAACGGCTTAAATAAAATTTGGCGAACTGTTGATATTCGGTGTACGTTAAACTTAAACATATTTTACAACAACGTCGCTGGTTAAAAGGCTTACATTTTTTTAATACCTTAACATACATATACGGCTTGAGCTTATTCAAATTGTACTCAGCTGAATTCCATATTTAACACATTCGAAACTAGCTGGCAGGTACCTTAACCAGAAAAGAATTCAGTGGGAAAAATGAGTTTTAATAAATCGTTATGTTGTTTCTACCCATCCTCGAAACATCAGCTTTGAATCTGTTTACGGTGGCCAATTTATTATATCAGCAAGGCAGTTGATAAACCAAATTTTCGAGTTTCACTCCTCCTCTGACGCGCTCCGCCACAATGATTCCATTAAGAAACTAAACCCCTTTATACTGATCACAACACATACGCGCCAATTTTTTCCCGAATACCGACAATGAAACTTCAAGTTACACTACAGCGAAACGAGTCAAATGTTGGTCAAGCTCAGCTGACATCTAACTTAGCAGTCTTGCTTTACTTTTAAGCCTATCAAGTTTGCAATGGACTATTGCAGCAAACCCCGTTACAACTACCGAACTAAGAAGTCGCAAGAGGAACAGGTCAGATATGACGCAAACTGTACAGAATATCGCATTAGCATCTTTAGCCGAAAAGGCAGCTGCAAAGTTCTATTTTTAACTATAGTTTTGTCTTATGCTTCATGGCTGAGGTGAATACAGATAAAAGGATAATCGAACCAATAGTTCTAAACGTTTTATTCATTAATGCAGAGTAGAGTACTGTGTTAATTCCTTGGACAATATTTCGTTGGAGCAGTAACATGAAGGGCTAAGATGAGTCGGTCAAGCTTTAAATGTTTCGGGATTTCTCAATGGACTGAAAAAAAAAATGTTCGTTAGGATGAAATTTTAGGAACCATCTTATTGAGACTTCATATCTTTGCAAAGAATAATATTTCACGTAAAATAGTCGCGTTAAATTAG
This sequence comes from Dendrophyllia cribrosa, assembly GCA_024195265.1. NCBI lineage: Eukaryota > Metazoa > Cnidaria > Anthozoa > Scleractinia > Dendrophylliidae > Dendrophyllia > Dendrophyllia cribrosa. The sequence continues at coordinate 5,463,605 of JAJLRJ010000005.1, forward strand.
CCGTATTTCGCTGATTATCGTCACTCTCTCCAGTATCACTGCAAATTCCTTATAAATAAATGTAGGATTTATAATTAGGGCTACCGTACAACGAAATACAAGCCTAATGTTTTTAGAACGCGAAGGCTATCCTTTTAATTATTCATATTCTTATTTCTGATCACCTCCAATCCATTTATATTTCCTTTTTTTTTTTTGGAATTTGTTTTCAGATATTACCTCGCCTTTTCACTCCAAATAAGGCTCGTCGAGCCCATGACTGGTTGCGATCTGGAAACTACAGTTATAATGGTATGTGTAAATACATATTTTGTACGTTTAATTAAAAAAAATACAATTTTGTATCCAAAGCTTATGTTGAAGGAAAACATGGTGTCTGCTTTCATCACAAGTTTGGTGAACGCTATCTTTTTTTTTCACTTTTTCTTGTTCAATTCTAGTAAAACACGTTGCAAACTGTTGTCACTCTTCTAATGTTTTGTCAGAAAAACTGGATGTTCTCAAAACATTTTGGATTAAAGATGAAGAAAGGCGAGCGACGGATAAGGTGAAGAGTGAGTTTGTCTAATTTATCTAAGGACTTCCCATCGATAGAATTTTAAAAGTGCGCGTGTTGACTTCCAAAATAAAACAATTTACTACCTTGAATACATTGGCCGCGGCGGATTCAGACTCCACTGTAAGGGAGGTGTTGGGCCCGGGACGGATTAGTGGCGGATAAACCATTTCACACTACGTTAGACCGTTTGGTATTGCACTAAATCATCTCACATGACGCTGAACCATTTGAGACTTCACTTTGTCGTTTTAACATTGGACACTAGACCGGTTTTCATTTACTTTCACGAATTCCACTTAGTCTGTGTGGTTTTACAAACGGTTGCTGAACTATTTACATTTAGACTTGATCATTTGTGTCTATATTGTACCGTTTCGACAACGGCGACTATACGGTTTGTAAACTGTCTAAACCATTTATTGGTTGAGTATTTCATTCCACCAAAGACAACCTGTCCAACTACATTTTAACTATATTACTTCTAGATCATCTATACCAACTTACAAAACACCATTGAACCATTCATGTTTATTCTAAGTCGTTTGCAATGTTTGTATTTTTGGCGGTAACGGCCGCCCATAGGAAAACCTTCAGCGATTTTTACTGTAATAGTAGCAGCCGGGCACGGTCTTCAAAGGGTCTTCAAAAATGCCTCAGAAATTCTCACAGAATGTTCACGGAAAGCTTCATTTAAACCTCCTAAGAGTATTCTATCTTTGTTTAGAAATGTCAAGCGCTTCGAAAAATTAATTTGGTTTTGTAGTTGACGAATTCTCCGAGCTTGTGCATACTATAAAATCGCTATGTTCTCGACAAACAGATTTTCTAAGTGTCGAGAACACAGCGATTTTATAGTATGCACAAGCTCGGAGAATTCGTCAACTACAAAACCAAAATAATTTTTCGAAGCGCTTGGTATTTCCAAACAAAGATAGAATACTCACAGGAGGTTTCTGAATGGGCCTTTATCACGCCCCGCCATTTTGTATTAAAACAAAAGATTTACCCCCCAAACCTCGCAGTGAAAAAGTTGAGAACGAGGTTAAGCAGGGGAAAACAAAGCATTTTATTCTCCTGGGAATCAACATGGCCGCCGTGTGATAAAGGCCCATGAGGCCTTCGAGATTTTAGCATATTTGACAGCATCGGAGGCTCAAGTTGTGTTGTTTCAGTCACCATTTTGATTACGTCAGTCCTCCAACATGGCCGCCGGTAAGTTTGTGACGTCATCCGCACACACACTATAGACCATTTTACAGTTTCTACTTGGTAACCTGGTCTTTGTGTGGAAATGAGGCTGAAGTTGACCTTGTTTTGATAGAAACCTTCCTTCTTTTCATATGTAAACAGGAGCCATAATCGGGGACGGAGACCGTAAGCGTGGGGCCCACGCAAACCCATGTTAAGGACGTGTTGGGCTATTTTTAGCAGAAATTGCGCCACCCTCGCGCCACCCTTGACGCAATGAGAGCGCGCGCACATACTACCTTATACGGAAAATAAAAGTCTTTCTGGTTTGTTGATTGCAGAAGCTGATTGTAGAAGAAAATATATTTTTTTTATCTACCGTGCAGGACTCAACAGAATAGTCACCAATGTCAGTTTAATCATAATTAACCTTTTTTAACAGAACGTGCAGATTGTCGAAAAAGTCATTTGATGGTCTTTTTACACTTGTTTACTTGGCTATTGAAGAGACATCCGCCAGAAGACTTTACCGACAGAAAAACTTAACTACATTTGGCTAAACATAAGCTTAAATTGTTTTTACGCAAATGAAAACACTAAAAACTGACCCAGTTTACGCCATTTATTCTTCAAGCCAAAAATGCTCCAAATGAACAGGATGGTTTGAGGCCACTCTTTTAAAGCAGTTTTTCTATCGTAAGAAATTTTTATCAACGCGGCCGCTTCCACCAACCGGCTCAAGTTCGCTAAAATCCACTGAAACACACATAAACGTATTTGATGCCATTTTTAAAACTACTTGCTGACGTCTATTAATTTGAGAAGTAGAAGACATACCTTATTGGTACTAATTTTCGCGTCGCTTTAATTTCGCGATTTTCGCGATTTAAAAAAAATCGCGAACTTAAAGCGACGCGAAAAAAAATTCCCGCGAACTTTAATGTCGCGAAATTTAATACCCTCCTATATTTCTTGTTTTCTCAATTTAATGAAGAAACACATGTCTACGTACATGTATTGTGTATAACGTGTAAAAGCTCTATGGCATGCCTACAGATGATAAACAACAGTTTAACAGTCAAATTTCACTATCTGTGTTACTTTGAACCTCTTCATCTGTATCGCTATCGTCATATAGTTTGGTTTTGTTATGAGTTGATGATTTTCAGCAATAAGAAGTGTAGAATAATAAAATTCTCGAAATAAAATGTGTTTTTTATCATTTTCGCGAAAATTAATTCCCTAAGAAAATAATTTTGCACCCAAATCGCGAAAATAAAGACCCGCGAAATACGCCGACCCTTTTTTCGCGAAATTAAGTGCCCGCGAAAATTAGTACCAATAAGGTAGCTAATGAATATAAATACATTCTGATATATTCTGAAACGATTGCGAATTCAAAGTAAGCTTTAAACGCGAAGATGTATATTTTCAAGTTTACACCAAAGAAAAGTTAAGCTAAGTTATATTAAAAGAGAAGTTATCGTAATCCAACCAAACAGTTTGTGTTATAAATGTCTACAGTTAACATCAATCTAGCCACACATCAAAACGGATATGGCTAACAAATATCGAAAACAAATAAATCTGAACACATTCAAAATGCGGTGCATCATTGGCCAAAAACTGCGCTTTCCCGTTTTACAGGTGAACAAGTGAATAAAATTGTTTTGAACCAAATATAAAATAATAATAACAACATTAAATTAATATCTTTACCTTATTTTAAGGTGACATGCCAATCCAAACAAGCTGTATGTTTAAAGCACTCCAAATGTTAAAACTTAAAGCTTGAATTCATCCCGGTTTCGCACGGCACATCAAGATTAGCTTAATAAGCTTATTGAAGAAATGTATTAACGCAGCTTTTAAAAAAGCTTAAATTTAGCTGTTTACATACTGTTGCACACAAGAAAAGAGCAATTCCATTTCCATGTAGAAAGTCGTGATGAATGCGTCAGTTGCTTTGTTTCCAAGCTGCAAACTGAACCATTTCTTGATCTCGGCCGTATGAACACCGCAAATTAACAAGTTGAATTAGGGACGGACCATTATTTTTCTGGAGGGGGGGTATGAGAAATTTTCCTCTGCAAACATTTTTTTTTTATCCATGCGCCTCTGCAATTATTTTTTTTAAAAACAAACCTTCCTGCAAACAATTTTTTTCATTGTGATCTTGTAAGGTTCCAAAAAAAATATTAAGGTACTTTTTCCAAGTCACTAACAGTGCTATATACTGGTCTTGTAACGCTTTCGAGTGGCATATCACGAGAAAGTGTTGCATAACTATTTTATACCATGCCGTAGAAAATACAGTAGGAAGCACCATCAATGCGACATACGTGCAGCGCACGATGGGAAGGTTGGGTGTAATACGGTCGAACAACGGCTTTCCTGTATTCTGATTGGTTGTATTTTCTATGGCATGGTATAAATGCATTTAAATTGCCTATTTTTCTAAATAGTTTCTGTAAATAAATTTATGCAGTAGTCACTTATATTTGTTGTGGTTTCTTTATACATCACTTACCATTCTATTTTAGATAGAAGTACGCAGTACTACTGTGGAGATGTATATATTTTGAGGCTCGGGAATAGTGGTAGTGAGCGAAAAGTCGTTTGTTCAATCCTGGTCTCTAGCGTCGTGTTGGTTCCTTTGATAAATTGAGCAACTTCACTCCACATTGTATAAATGGGTTGTGTCCTTAATAGACAAGAAACTTTACTCCATATTGTCTCTCTCCACCCAGGTGTATACATGGGTTGTGTCCTTAGACAAGAAACTTCACTCCACATTGTCTTTCTCCACCAAGGTGTATAAATGGGTTGTGTCCTTAGACAAGATACTTTATTCCATATTGTCTCTCTCCACCCAGGTGTATAAATGGGTTTTGTCCTTTATAGACAGGAAACTTTACTCCACATTGTCTCTCTTCACTCAGGTGTATAAATGGGTACCAGTTACCGTTAGGTAAACTTCACAGAAATACTGGGGGTAACCCTGTGATAGACTAGCATGCATCTATAGTCATTTCATGCTACAGAAACCATAGCAAAGCGCGGACACCGATTAGCCACCTGGTTAGTTCATTTTTCTTGGGCATGGGCTTTTAATACCTTCACAGTACTGCTACAAAGCTACTGACGCACATAGAGGGCATATGACAGGCAATATGCCAAGGGAGTTGCAGGCTTTTTCCCACAATACTTGAGGCCAGACCCTCGTTGACGATGCTCCCATAGCCCATCGTACTCATACCACCCGGCCTGTGGTACCAATGGTGATGGTAGGCACATTGCTGATTTGAAATGATTGCCATTGCCATACGTTACTCCAAACAACTTGTACGTAGTCAATGTCCCATTAGCTTTCAAAATCATGTCGTCAGGAAGATGACCGACCTCCAACACTCGCCCATTCCTTGACAGAATGTCAACGTTACATGGTAAAACAAGTGGCATTCCTTGAATGAAGAACCGGTTGGACTCTGTTCTTGAGCCCTGGCACAGTGAGCTACTGCGCTTCTTTTTCCGAAGGCAAGGAGAAGGGGTTGTCTTGTGGAGCCAATTGCAGACAGACATCTTAAAGCTATTTTCAGGTGTGTTCGCTTTGGCATCACTAAGGATTATTTCAGAAGACTTTGATGAAATTGAAGGCTTTGGGCAAGTGCTCTCACTGCAAACGGTGTTGTAGGTTGTGGCAAGTACATTAGCCATTGCTGAAATGAAAAAGTCGTATTCACTCCCAAATATGTCAATGACAGGCTGTGTAAGGTCAACTTTATGCGGGAACATCTCCAACCAATGCATTTTACCAAGCACAAATTCCCCAGCCTGAAAATATCTGTGTACACCCATAATACGCTGGTAAAACAAATCCTTCTCAGCCTGCACTATCGCGGGATAAAGGGTGCAAATGAAGTGAAACATTGTAAGCCAATTGTCTATTGGGCATGTGTTTTGCAGTCTTACAACGTTTCCGTTGTACACTGTGCTACCTGCCCAAGGTGGAACAGGCGGCAAACTGTTGTTGGTGTGGCTCTTTGTGCGTTGGACTGTCATTTTCAGAGAGACACCTGTATTTGGTATGTGACCGCACATAATGTTCTCTTTGATTAGTTTTACTTTCTTCCTTTTGTTGAATCCTTTTTTCTTTGCATCTTCAACTGACATACCACAACATTCTGTAAGATACAAGTTTAGCTCTGCAATAGAAAGATCTGTTAAACCGCCATATTTTGCCAGGTGTTCCCAGTCAATGTCATCAACATGTTTTGCTGCTGCAGATTCTTTGGCAGATTTTTTCTGGGTTTTTTTCATTGTTGCCTTAATTTCAAGTTCAACTTGTTTCTTGGCTTCTTTCAAGACTTCATCCCTCAAGTCTTCCCCCACAAATTCAATAACAAGTGCATCTACACCATCAGTTACTTTCGTCATTGTTTCGTTGCTGTCGACAGGTGTAAGAGTTTGACTTCCGTCATCATGGGTAGTGGTGTTATATGAAAGTTGAGGTTTCCCACAATCTTTGATTAGTTTATGAAGCTGTGTACGGGGACAGTAGTCATCCACTTCTCGCGTTTTACTCATTACTTTGGCTTTACTAAGAGAAAACTTTTCCATGAAGTTTCCAGACTCTACCTGCTCGGATGAACAGTAGTGAAAATCAGATGATTCTTCATTGTAATCAGGAACTGGGGCATTCACTCTTTGCACTGGAAGATCACTCCACCCATCAGCGTTGAGTCGATCTGTGTTTTCCACAGAGGCATGGAAGTGACACTTTTTCTCACAAGCATCTCGAATTGCTTCCACTCCGCCATCATAAACTCGATAATGCTCGGAGAAAAATGTTTGCTGGTATTTGAAATATGCACTTCCTGCGCATGCATTTAATGCCTTAGCTGACGAAGACATGCTACACTTTACAAGGAATTCATGGTCAAAGAAAAAGCCATCCCATGAACAGTCGTTTGGAACTCTTGCATGTATAGAGGTTCCCATGCAAGGCTTTCCGTCATACAACGAGGCAACGGATTTGGCACATTGATATGCTTCGTCTTGTTCCTTTCTGGTCATCACATCGTTCAGTTCGTCGTCTTTCATGATCAGAATTTCGCCAGGTGAAACTATACTGGTGAGTGGAACTGACGGAATTGGAATAGTATGTCCTGACCCAGCATGTTCATTCAGTGATCTCATCACCTTTTCTGCAATGTGAACTCTTGAGTCCCCGGGAGCATAGTGTAGTCTAGCCTGTAAATCCAAACTATGAATCTGGAATGCTTCTGCAAGGCGAATTTGTGTCACTTTCTCTTTGGAGTTCACCCCGGGACCAGCATCGGAAGTTTGAATTTCAATTGCACGGTGCTTTGGAAGATTCAGAGATTCTAACTGAAGTCTCACTCGTCTAGCTTCAGACTTCAGAGAGCCATATTCTGACAGTAACTGTTGCTTTGACTCCTCACCTGGACATGAAACTTGAACTATTTTTTGCAGATCTTCTACTTGACTCTTTAACTCATGAAGCTGGCTGACAACTGTAGAGCAAATGTTATCTTCCCTTGTATCAAGGTTTGTGAGGACATTTGTTACTGATTCTATCCTTCCTTTCAGCACATCCAGCCTCAGTTCCTCTCTTGCTCTATGATCACTTCCATCTGAAATGCGTAGAAAATCAGCCTCGATTGTCATAAGTTCAAACTGTAACAAGGAGTCCCGTATAAAGATGAGATGGCTGGCAGCTTCTGTTGGTTCCAGAAACACTTTTCCATGCTCTTCAGAGAAGTTGCTTGGAAGTTCGTGTTCTTCTCTAAATAGAAGCCTTGAGGAGTACAGGTCATTGGCCCAATTTGTAGCATGTGATGGATAGTAAACTTTGGGTTTACAGTTCACGGAAACTGTCACATCTTCGGGGACATACTTGTCTCGCCCATTGTATTCTGTCTCACTTTGTTCATTCACCATCAAAACGACACCAGGGCTCACATATCCTGTCTTCTTTGGATAGTCAGAGGAGGGAAGCTCAAACTTTAACTCTTCCTTAGCCAACTGCAACGGCCTGTGCAAAGGTCGAGAGAATCCTTCAGAGGTTCCACACCGGAGGTAGCATTTGTCATCGACTGCTAAACGCAACACACGACCTCTATGTTTTGAATTCTTTGCAAAAGCGAGCCTTGTGTAGTTCTTTATGAAAGCTCTGTTGTAATGAACATTTACATGTCGATTGCATTCCTTCTTCTGACTTCTGGTGAAGGACCACAGACTTTTGCCCCTGTGTTGTTTAGCTTGTACTGAGCGCTTGTTTCGAGGTTTTCCAAATGCTCTAACAGTTTCTTTTGACTTTATCAACCTCTTGTTGTTTTTCTTTAAAAACTTGTTGGCAATTCGGAGCATCTCCCTGCTTTGGATTCGCTGAGAAGGTTCATCCAAGTACGCTGTTCCTTCTTCACCATGCCGGCGCCTGTGGGCTTTTGAATGCTCTGCAAGTACATTGTAGATGGCATTTTCCGCGCCTCTGTCAATTAGGTAAGACCCCCTTTTCTTTCCCTTTTGATTCCACAAATCAGATTTCCACGCTCTAAACTTTCTATAAACATACTGCTTCCTTAGGCTGGTAGAATCCTCCTGTAATGTCTCAAGTTTCTGCCTCTTGTTTGCAATATCACTTTCATAATCACTGATAATGTTTTCATCAAGGCGTTTCCTTTTCTTGGCAAGGGATTCTGACTTTTTCTCAAGGGCATTTCTCAGTTTCAAAACTGTTTCTTCTACATGAGTAGCTGCTTCATTTTCGAATTCAGTCATCTTATCTGGGACAGACCACAGCATGTCTTCAACCTGTCCTTGAACACTTGACACGAAATCCGGATTCAGGCCTAGATACTCCTTTAGTCCCGTTTTGCTGAAAATGTTGCTGAGAATATACAGGAGTAAGTACCTGTCCTTATTTGTTGAAGTTAAGGACATCAGGTGTTCAAAGACTGGGGTAAACGACTTCAGTTTTTCATTAAGAATTGTAGGCTGTAGTTCCTCAACAATAGATTCCAACACCTCTTCAAAGCTGTTGCAAATTTCCTGGTTTACACCGTTCTCCATCAGCATAACAAATGCTCTCACACCTGTTGTTAAGTAAATAACAGGGAGGCCAGCATGTCCAAGCAGCTTCTCTTTGAACGTCTGCTTGGCGTTGCGCATTACTGACTCGGAAAGTTGTGTTATATCTCTGATGTGAGATGTGTAGTATTTGAAGCACTCGTCAAATGCCATAACCTTTCTAATCAGCAGTTCGTCCAGCAATGATGACAGGGCTGTGAAGGCAGAGGCTGATTTTCTGTTTTTTTCTTGATCTTCCAGAATTTTCATCTCAATAAACGCTTGGCAGCTAATGACAGACTGAACATTCAATGATCGCTCGATATGAACTCCATTCTTTTTGTGAAATTTTTCGCTGTCGTCAATTACTCGAAGATTCCTCAGATCTCTCCTGCGTTCATTCCACTCGTTTGTGCTCGCCATGTTGAAATATTGGGCAAATACGAGGAGAAACTGTAGCGAGAAGAGCGAAAACGTTCGATGCACGAGTGACACGAGGTCGAGCTTTAATAAAACTGATACTCGACTGACCTACTCGACTACGGAAATCAGGAATAACCACTTTGATAATCTCAAATTAACAAAAGGACTGGTGACTATTTGAAAGAAAAACCGCTGTTCACTGAACATGCATTTTCAAAATGGCGGACACGCTTGCTTTCGACAAATTTCTTTGTGATGCAAATTTGCAAATGTTTAAAGATAAATTCGTAAGCGAAGGGGTGGAAAGAGTGCGTGACATCACGGATGTTTCAGATGATACTCTTACTGGTTTTGGGATGTCTAAAACTCAAATACAGCGATTGCGAAGGCTCTTCAAACTCTGGCAACTGGAAACCAGCATGTCAAAGCCCAGCGACCAAAGCATTCCCCCAAAGACAAAAGAAGTGGAGGGCAGGGTAAACGTTCATGTGCCTTTGAACTTTTTCAACTCAACAGGAGGAAATATTCTTCAAATATCGCGAAAACCGTTGGAAAAACGCTACTCGAAACTGTGGTACTCGAACCCAAACTCGCTGAAACAGACTTTAAACAATTCGTTTATTCTTGCCATGTGCTATGAAAGGGACCGTGACTTTAATAACATCCGTTTGCTCGAAGACTGGGCCAGGAAAGAGAGGGAACGAAGAATTTCAGTGCTGTTGTCTATCCATCCCTGTGATGTAAATTTGGCAAAGGAATCTGTATACATCAAACAAAAGTCAGTACCTTGGATGTGGAATCAGTTAAAAAAGAATTATCCTATGGCTGCCACTCTATCAGCAGACACAAAAACCTTTTCTGGATCAGCTGCAAAGGATATACTTTTTTACTATGATGGTGTCAAAGAATTAGAAGAGAGTGTGAACAGAGTGTTAAAAATGGCAGAGGATGGCTTGTCTGAAACCACAGACAGTGGTATGAAAATGAAAGAATCGTTTAAAGGTGCACACCAATGGTATTCTGAAGTTTTACCACAGATCACTGAACTTCAAAACAGAGTGGCAACAGACCTTGCTAGAATATCCACACTCAAAGCAATTGTTGTAAGCAAGTACCATATGGAAGAGACAGTGAAAGTCATTGCTGAAAGAAAACGAAAGAAAAATGCACGGAAAGAGAAAAGAAAGAAATTAAAGCAGACAGAATCATCATTGAACAGCAGTTCAACCAAAAGCATTGGGCAAAAAGGACAGAAACTGGTGTCCTATTTTGCCAAAACAGACACAGTTGATGAGGCCCAAGTAAACAGTCAATGCAAGGCAAACACCATGGGGGAAGATGGTAGTTCAGTTATCAATGAGGATATGGTTTCAGAGGAAAGTGTTTCCCTCCAAGCAAGCACTCAGTGCAAGCCAAACACCATGGGGGAAGATGATAGTTCAGTCATTAATGAGGATATGGTTTCAAAGGAAAGTGTTTCCCTCCAAGCAAGCACTCAATGCAAGCCAAACACCATGGGGGAAGATGACAGCTCAGTTATTAATGAGGATATGGTTTCAGAGGAAAGTGTTTCCCTCCAAGCAAGCACTCAGTGCAAACCAAACTCTGAAGAAATATATGTTACTTCAGATGTTAGTGAGGGTATGGCTGCAAAAGAATGTACATCCCTTCATCAAAACTTTGAAGAAAAATGGGATATATTTGATAACCAATCTGAAATAGGCACAGACAGTTCAGAAACAGACAGTGACTCGTCTGCTGATGAGTTTTCTGCTATTGATCCATTACATGAGGATAATGTGGAATACATTTAACTTTAAACAGTTTATAATATATTAGTATATACCACAAAAGTGAATAGTGCTTTCGCTCTATAATAGTTAACTATTCACCTTGACTTGACTTGACTTATCTTATGCATCTCCTAATCTGTTTTCATTTAATAATAGGTGCTGATTTATGATAAAAAATATTTGTTATGAAAAAAGTGCTCAGTCAAACCGACTACAAACTGTTAAGGGATTTTCCCTAAAAATCCTGTACATCGAGACAATATTGGGCACTTTTTTCATAACAAATAGTTAATTGCTGATTTATGATGATAAAAATACATTATGATTAATTATTATCTGATCACAGGTAAACCACTAGGGATTGTGGAACACAAGTGTTGTTGTTTTAGTTATTAGTCATCGCATGAACATTAATTGGTAAAGGATTGATGCTTTTCTATTAAGAATGTAAGCTGGTGCAGCAAGTGGGAACATAGTGATCCAACCTTAATTTTTACCAGATGATAAACTTTATTCCTGCCACAAACAAAGGAATCATTTGTGAAACTATACAAAAATACAGTCCTTGTTTGTATGAATAAATAGAGAGTTCTTGTTTGTATTACAGAATCTTGGAGATTAAGCTGTTATTAAACAATGTTCAGTGTTTTTCCATGTAAGTGACTGGCTTCTGACAAGGGATTATTCTCTTGTTTATGAAACATCATGCATTTACTGCGCCTTTCAATAATGGTTGAGTTTTACACTGCCGTCAATCACTGTAGCAGAAGCTTAAGAAACAAAGTAGCTTAGTTCAACAGGGTCAAAAGGTCGCATTCGTACACAGTGATTGGTGGATTTTGTGGACTTTGTTTGATTGACGGCAGGGAAAAACGCAACCGTTAGTTGAGATTTAAATTTCATGAGTCTCCATTTTATTGAAAGGGGTAGTAAATAGCAATGATGAGTATAATATACTGCAATTGTTAAGTTTAAATATTTAATGCGCCAGAAACTAAAATGACTGCCACACAGAATTTTCTTTTCCACTGAAGAAGGGGCAGTAGCCTCGAAACGTATGGAACTTTTTAGTTTCTGGCGCATTAACTATTTAAACTTAACAACTGCAGTATATGTTTATATGTGCTACACAGTTTAGTCACATATTTTTTTGAAATTACCTAATGATGAGTGTAGCTGAGTTTTATCAAATTTCTTGAATCAACTTTTGACAGAAATTTGATAAGTTAGAGAAGTAAAAAATTGTTGATATTTAATTCCTTTGATTTACCAAATAACCCAGCTGAGTATATTCTTGTACTTTCAATCTGGAGGTCTCACGTTAAGATTTTAAATTTAAGTTTTCGAACTAATTTTTTTTTCATGAATAGCTGTTAACTTCGTTTGTGTGGCTCTTTTGCAAACTTTTTTTTTTATACATATTGCGTTTGCAAACATTTTATTTTGTCTTTTCAGGCTCTGCAAACAATTTTTTTCAATATTTCTCATACCCCCCCTCCAGAAAAATAATGGTCCGTCCCTTAACTTATAAATTTTCTCAAACAGTTCAGGTCAGTCCAATGTTAGACTTTTTCAACAATCCAGCTTAACAAAATAGCTTTAACAGTTAAAGCAGTTTACTATCTATTTTGCTTGAAATGACTGCAAGAATTAGCTGACTGATCGCAGCTCAGGAAAGACTTGACAACGTTTACTCCTGCGCTATTCATTCATTCAACTCAAGCGACACAGCGCCACAATTTTGGCGCCTTTCGGTCTTTTCGTGACGGTCATGTGATTTATGTCTTGACTCAAACTTTCCCTAAACTGGTATTGAGTGTTTCGTGTCCTCAGTGCGAGTCTTAATCTATAAAAGCGCTCACTAAGGAGAAAAATCCAACCTAAAAGTACAAATTTCGGCCGCCATTGTTTTCAATTTTTCAAACGCGACGTCCGCGTAGACACACGCGCGTGCCACACGCGATGGCGCAATTTCTGCTAAAAATAGCCTAAATTGTCCTTTACATGGGGACAGGCAGCTCTAAAGAAATGACATGTTGTTGCGGTCTCCGTCCCCGATTATGGCTCCTGATGTAAATCATGTTGTTCTTATTCTAACTAACATGATTTACATATGAAAACATATATTTACATATATAAAACCAAAAACAAAGAAATTACTCTGACCAATCAGAGAACTTGCAGACAATCCGATGAACCAATCAGAACTCGAAGCAAATACTTGTAGCCGGCGCCAAGCGCGGGAAAAAGTGTGTGAGCAATTCACGATTGGTTTTGGTTTATCTTCTGATTGGTCGAGAAAGTGGCGCGAAATTGTTTGACCAATCACAAAGCGTAGCAATGCAAAACCAAGGTAATCACCAAATTACTTTCGAGACTCAATTGAAAAGCGCTCTATTGTCAGGAGATTACACTGATTAGCAGTCTTGATCCTCCATATATTTTATTATTGCAGGTTTTAAAGGAGAGTTTTCTTCCTCAGGTTGCACCACGTGTTCGGGTGTGGATCAACGAGGCGGAGGCGGAAGGTTGGTTACTAACACCGGTTTCGTAATTAAAGGAACACTCTCCCGCCGAAGCAACAACATGTTAACAAAGAGTCTCTTATTTCTGCTTTTCAGAGAAAAAAGCTATTATGAAGTTATTCAGGTCTATCGCCAGCGAGCCTACCCCAGAGAAAATAACCACAGTCTCCACCAAGCCAGTAAAGGCCTTTGCAGTTCCTTCCAGAAACACCTCGACCGAATGTCTGCAAACAACGTATTCTGAAACCATGAAAACGCAGAAAGCACAAAGGAGCAAAGTAAAATGGGAAGATGGGCGTCCGACAATTAAGACCCATAATAATGGGCGCGTAATTGCTGTGGCGCAAATGCGAAGCGAGTTCGATATTGCTCCAGATTGGCGAGCCCCTAAACGCAGCGTGGTTCCTATGACCCAGCTCCCTCGTCGGGTAATAATCCAGGAGAGGTTGCCAAGGGTATCTAAGCACATTTGTTTACATAAACAACGGGAGTTTGTGATTCACCCAGAATGGGTCATACATTAGAAGCTCGGGGAGAACAAGCTACTAATTTTCCTCGTTTAAGGAAATAAGTAGCTTAGTGCATGCTTGCATTCATGATTAGTTTAGAAATTCTACAACGCAATTTGTTTTCTTAATTCGTTGATTTTTGTTCTTCATACTTATATATGGTTTTGCACGAGGCCAAGGAGCCTAACCTTTAAATTATAATAACTGACAAACATAAAGCAAAAAAAAGACCACTAACAAACACCAAAAGGATATAAATAAACTGCTCTTAAAATACGTTTTGTTTATTTATTTATTTTCTTTTGCGATCCTTTTTCAGATCGAGGCGAGAGAAAGTTTGTCCACTCATCTGATTGCATATTTTCTTTTTGAGTGCGGCTGAGAAGTTAAAATGTCGTTAAACAAGTGTGCCGCTACGGCTTGAACAAACAAAAAAAAACGAGATTGGCAAATGAAGACTAGACTGTTGCGTTACATCATAGACCCTGAAACAATGACAAGCAATGAGCATAATACCGGGGAGGGACTCCTCGGAATTTTTGGTGGGCCAGGGGGTATGCCGACCGGTTCTCCAAATCCTGAATTTCTTTCAGACCAAACTGTCAAAACGCTCAAAACTCCGGCTGGTTGGCACACTGAAGAGAAGTAAAAAACGCTAAGTATGATTTGTAAAGACTCTTTTTATACTAGCAATAAAAAAGATAAAATATATTTTTGCACACTGAAACCGGTGAAATCTACTTAGTCGAGTATGGCCTTTTAGAGGATTTCGCCGAGCCGGATTTGTCCTCACAAGTTCTCAGTAATGAAACATGATTTAGAACCAAAGTAAACTACAGGCAACATATAAACGAAGACATTTGCCAGACTTCTCAATCTCTAATATTTCTGGTAAAAATGTGAAAAATCAGTGGTTTTGCAGCAATGTTTCCTGGCTTGGCTATTCTCCAACAAAACTTTTTACTCATGCGCGTAGCGGCATGAGTTATAAAATGGCCTCCGTTTTTCTTATTTTTCTTTTTTTTGGTGTTCCGATTTTGCATGCAAATTTATGCACGCATATTTTAAATCATGCACTTCCGGGTCACGGTTTTGCCATTTACACTTCCTGTTTAGTGACTTCCGGGTACTCCCACTTCCGGTAAAACAGCGTTACTGAAGTGTCACGACAGCGTCTCCTACAACCTAGCCTGCGTAGCAAGCGTTCCCGTACGAACGGCTCCCACCCCCGTCCTCCGATTTTTTGCTCTCGCCCCAATTTTCGCGCGGCCAGAATGCGGAAAAATTCGTTCGTACGGGAACGCTTGCTACGCAGGCTACCTACAACCCTGCTTACATTACTAGTGTTCACTTTTGGTATATATAAGACTTCAAAATCAAATCAATTTATTTAAGTGTCAAAGTATTTAGTACGCGAGGACTAATTGTGGACACTTTCCAGATCTAATTGGAATTTGGAAGTGTTGATTTTTGAGGAGAGGGGAAAACCGGAGTACCCGGAGAAAAACCTCTCGGAGCAAGGAGAGAACCAACAACAAACTCAACCCACATATGACGCCGGGCCGGGAATCGAACCCGGGCCTTCATTGTCGTACAGCCTTCATTTCCAAAACATTCAATAGTAAACAACGTGGTTTGCAGGAACGATGACTGAATGAAAGGACTATCTCTTCTTCATGTCGAACATCTTCTTATCATGTTTTTAAAAAGTGCATATGAAGTAATTTTTTATTTTGTCTTTTTTTGGAGGCTATTATGCCTTTATTTCGAAATGATAAAAGAAATTTGTCAGAGAAAAATTTAAGGCCTCTTTTTTGCCGTCCAAAGTAGCACAATTTGCAGAAATCAGTGTCCCGGAGACTGGGAACGAGGTTTCGAAAATCCATTGTGTTGATGACGTAGTAAATACTTGAGATTCGTTTCTTCAAAAGAATGCCGCCATGATACTCGTGAGTTGAAGTATTTTCTACGTCACAGCCTTGTAATACAATAGCTTTGGCCGCGCGCTCGATAGAGACACTTTCTGGCGGAAAATGCAAAACTTTCAAGCCGAATAATTTCACAATGGGAAGGATCTTTTCGATGAAACCCACAAATTTAGATAAAGAAAGTAAAGTACTATCAAACCATGGAAATATTTTTTTTACTTCATATGCATTTTAAAATATATCATAAAAACTTTCTTACGCATGCGCATGAGTATAGGCTGCTTGGAGCCTCTTGTTTTATTTATATTTAGAGCTTAGCATATCACTGAAACGGTTGCAGACCTTTCCTAAGTTAATCAAAAGTTCCAACGAGCCAACTCGTGAATACGAAACAACCTTTGGACCCTCCCCTCCCCTACGCGTTTCAACTCCTCACCCACCCCTCCTTCACTGGCGCCGTCTCCGTGAGTAAGGCAGGTGACCATTACCTATCGCATTTGGCACAGGCAAAATATATGCGCAAGCCTTATGCACTGTCCAGCGGAATAGGAGGGAAGGTAGACTTTCTCAAAGTCCGTTTTTCGTTTTCTCGTTTTTCACGCGACTTCGTCGCGCTTTCGGGGGCTTCGCAGTCGACTTGTGGCAAGTCAGAGGGAAGGAATTAAGATACAATCAAAGTATAGAGCAAGGCTGATACTACGTAGAACATTTAACGCGACAGTGACATGATAGAGCCCAAACTGAAAGCCAAAATGCAACCATGGACAGCTGTTTCGACATGGTTGGGTCTCGTCAGCAGGGTGTAGCAAATTTCACGGACGTTTGTACCGCGCAGCCAAATTTCTTGCCTACCGGTAGGCAAGAAATTTGTCGACTTTGCGGAGCTATATCTTCACTATTTTAAAAGATATCGCTTTTAAACTCGGCCACTTTACTAATTTTGAGATGCTTTTTTAAGCAGTGTCGATGGATTTTCGCTATCAGGCCAATATAAAAATTTGGAAAAACCGTGATGAGGCCTATTTGCATATTTGTCTCGTCTGCTACTGAACTCGTTCTAACGCTTCGCGTATTCACAACTTAAAGATTAAAGATTAAAGATTGCCGGAGTGACTGAAATTCAATTTATTGTTCTTTTCCCTGGTCAACTATTGTTCTTTTCCGTGCAAAACCCGCTTGAGCGCCCCCAATAACGCCTGTTATGCAGGCAATGGCCAATTTTTCATTTTCGTCCACTTGGTTCCAGACCTCCAAAGACCGCGTCTAAACACAGGCGGCCCAAGCT
Organism: Dendrophyllia cribrosa; assembly: GCA_024195265.1. Classification (NCBI taxonomy): domain Eukaryota; kingdom Metazoa; phylum Cnidaria; class Anthozoa; order Scleractinia; family Dendrophylliidae; genus Dendrophyllia; species Dendrophyllia cribrosa. The sequence goes on from JAJLRJ010000005.1 coordinate 5,480,907, forward strand.
CACGTCACGAGAAAGCGAAGGGTTAATTATTTAGCGGTGTGGGAGACGGGACGTGACCCTTCGATGAAAGCGGTATTGGGTTACACGGCGGTCGTTAAAAATTTGAGCGCTTTATAAGACTTTGTATGGGGAAAAATAACGTAGATTTCAAACGCTTAATAAAGCGAAATTTAGGCATTAAATCAATAAAGTGACTCTATTGAACTCACCTCTGGTGTATTCTTTTGTCTTTTGGGGTATTTTCAAGCCGTTTTGGTGATTTCATTGTTCCCCGTGTTTCCACTCATAAGTGGAAACACGGGGAACAATGAAATCACCAAAACGGCTTGAAAATACGCCAAAAGACAAAAGAATACACCAGAGGTGAGTTCAATAGAGTCACTTTATTGATTTAATGCCTAAATTTCGCTTTATTAAGCGTTTGAAATCTACGTTATTTTTTTCCCATACAAAGTCTTAGAAAGCGCTCAAATTTTTAACGACCGCCGTGTAACCCAATACCGCTTTCATCGAAGGGTCACGTCCCGTCTCCCACACCGCTAAATAATTAACCCTTCAACCTCGTCCCCAGGGCCTTCTCCGCTTTTTCAAATTCAAAATGGCGGGTCGAGCGGAGAAGACCCTGGTCGAGGCTGCAAAATACCAACCTCGTCCCCAGGGCCTTCTCCGCTTTTTCAAATTCAAAATGGCGGGTCGAGCGGAGAAGACCCTGGTCGAGGCTGCAAAATACTCCAAGAATCTTGGAGTATTTTGACACGTGACAGGTGCTGAAAATCTACGTCGTTCCGCTTGCACAGCGGTCAAAACAAATATGGCTGCCTTCGTTGCTGCAGTCGCTGAAAATGACCTTTAGCTTTGGTTCAATATCAGGCATCAATACCAGCAGAACGAGAAATCTGGGGTCCGTTCTCTTTGTAGGGACGAATTTGCGTTGCCATCAGGTACAATTTTGCGAATGTGAGACCAATTCTGCGACCATATTCCCGGTGCTGTTCATGTGTTTTTCAGGTAAGATTGTTTTCATATTAAGCTTATGTAAATTAACCGTCTGTATAGACAAACTTTCAGCGTAACTTTTCAATTAGCTTAATTGAACCGATTTTCCAAGGGCTTTTCGCGGTGAAAGTATTTTCGCCTTTTTTTTCGAATATTTTTGTTTCAAATTTCTATTCCCGGGTTTTCGAGTCAGCTGTGATTAACCGGATTGTATGCATGCATACATTTCTTTCCTTATGTGCATGTTTCTAAGTCAGTAAAAAACAGTGGTCAGTAATAATTAATTATATTATTTTCTTTTATATTTTATAGCTGCGAATGTCTCAGTTCTGCTGAAGAAGTCTTATCATCATTCAACTTATGCGGAATGTTTGTCATGCACACACCAACATGCAACTTATTCATGATGTGTGCGATCATTAAAGAATTTACTGATGGTGTTTCTTAGACAGGGGCATCTAACGAATTGTTTTGCCAAATAGTTGTCGGGGATGCCCATATCACCCTCAGATTACAATTGGATTACAATTGGATGAAAAGTTAATATTCTCAAACTGGAAATGTTAACTGATCTTTTTAGGACCCAGTAAAAGCTATGCCTGACATTTTTGAGAAGATGAAAAATAGTATTTTTGGTTCTCAGAAAGTCAAACTGAATAATTCAGAAGGCAACTAATAGCTCCCTAAAAAAATTCTTGGACATCATACCAGAGCTAACTTTTTCGGAGAAAAGGATTTTGTTTGTAATAATATCAGGCTGTTGAATTTTCAGCTAAGGCATGTGAACAAATCTTAATTGGTGAACTTGGCTCGTTGGGTGCCCACCTTCCTGAGATTTTCACAAAATACCTATGACTCAATTTAGTGCCCTCCTTCCAATAAGTACCGGTACCCCCTTTCTAATAATTGCTCCCCCCCCCCCCCCCCTTAAAGATGCTATGTCACAAAGATATCTTATCAAAAAAGTTACATTGAAGACATTACAGTATATATAATAGCAGATTTTATTCTGACTATGCTCATTGCTTGCATTATTTCTCACCCCTGTGTATTATCCGTTAAACCACACCAAATATACCTTCCCCGCATTCCACTCCAGTGAGCACACACAATGAAATGAGGTCGAGGCTTGGGTGGACAATTTCATACAAATCACTGTATTTTGTCCACCCCAGCCTCGATTTCGTGCCTTTGTTCACAGGAATGTGGGAAAGGTCTGTACAGACTAATTCTTCAAGTATTTTCTTCAAATACATGGAATAACAAAGATCACTACCAGTATGCTTGTTTTGGAAAAAACAACCACTTATTTACTAAGAGAACTTTAAGCAAAAATTTCATGCTACACAGAACAAATTATTATTGCAAGGGGCCGCCATGGTTTCATGGCAGTTTTTACAGGAAGCTCCACAGGATTTTAGTCACTTATTTCAGGTGACATTGATTCACCTTTTGAAGATTAATATTTTATTTTCAACCTAAATAACCAGTAAAAAGCATAGTTTTCCTGTTTGTCCCAAACATCTTTTATGAAAATTACATAAACCTGCCAGAATCTTTATGTTTTTAAAAATTTGAAAGAATTTAGTGTTGATTGAAGCTAAAAATGAAATTGTTTATGTTAAGCTGCCATGTCTCCATCAAAACCAAATGAAAGCCTCATTTTTTTAGTGACCATAAATAAAGCCCATAATGTTTTGAATTGAAAGCTTCATTTTAATGATCCAGTTGTAGGTTTATCAGATTATTCATTATTTTTGAATAGTTTTGCACTGTTTGTTTTGTGGTCTAAATCACATTACCTAAGTGCTGATATTTGCAAGAGGTCAACCATCATGTTTCATAAAAAAATAATAAAAAAAATAATTATACTTACCAAAAAACTACTTGACTTGCTTGAATAAAAAAAAAAATTAATTGATTTGGGCGACCAACTTTGAGGCATGGGCACCCCAGCTAGACTGTTTGGGAGCCCAATGGGCTTCCTGAAATTTTCTTTAGAGCACAGCCTTGGATTAGCATACAACAGATATGCCACATAATATACCACCTGGCTTCCACAAAGTGACTGGCTTCCTGGCTACAATTTTATTGCTATACTGAATGGGCATCTGTAAATGGGTTTTGACTGTATTATTTTTATCACTGTCATAGCAAGTTGTCTTGAATGGTGCAGTGACAATTGTACTCAGTCTGGTACAGTACATTAGCTTCTCTTAGGTGCCAACCCACAAGCTTCCAAGGAAATATGTTGGGCAAGGAAGGGTAATACTATTTTTTTTCACTAATAGTAGTATACATGGCAAGAGAGAAATTGATGACGATGAAAAGTTAATTTCCTTCACATCTCCACTGTTAATTAGGGCCCTTTCTGTTATTAATTTTGTTAACTACCTTTTTGTTTCAACACATTCTTAAGCAACATTCTTTATTTGATATCTTGAAGTTACAATCTTTCGTGTGGTTGAAACAGTTGACATTGTTCAGGGCATGAACATTCTTAGTGACTTTTTGTCTTTTGAGCTTTTACATACATGTATTATTATTAATCAAGAGCTATTAAGGAAATGGTCAAAACTATTGAGCTCGGACAGGACCTACTGCTTTACAAAACACTGGTCTCTTTATGCACATTCCCTCCCCCACCTTAATGCTGTTGTCTTGTTGGTATAGCCCCCATTCTACCAGGAGAAGAAACTGGGCCAAAGTTTTCCACCTTCATGTGTCATTTTAGTAGCAATGCAAACTTCACATTTTTTAGGCCAATAAATGTCCATTAGCCTAATCAGATAGGTGATATCTTGCATAGCCCCCCTGCCACAATACAAGGTGGATCCTCTTCTAGTATACTTGTTATGACCACTTCCTTTACATATTATTATTGTCTTTTAAGTTATTACAGGGCTGTTCTGAAAACCACTCTAGTGATAAATGCATCCTGTTTAAAGATTACTATTAATGCGTTTTGGCATAAAAATAACAGTGTCACTCAGTCCAAATGGATAAAATTTTCAGGAAAACATTTTATTTCATTCCAAAATGCTTGATTTTCTGACCTAGTTCAAACTCTGACAATTCTAGCATTTACATTGTGCATGATCCAGACCATTATTATGACCAGAGAGTGCTTTTAGATAAAGGCCTAAAATACAAGCTGTTGGCAATAATTTCCTAGAATTACTTAGGAGGTTCTTGCACTGAATTGTCTCAGTTTTATAATTTCAAAGTAAGTAAAGCTAACTCAAGAAATAATCCTAGGGGGGGAGGGGGTACTCCCTATAATGGGCTATACGGTGATGCTCCGGCCGAAAGGGGTACCTTTTTTAGGCTGGTGGTATATGAAAGGGTCGGGATTTTACGAGTTGAAGTATATGAAAGGGTAGGGATTTCACGCAGAATAGGAAAGGGTAGCGAAAACACAAGTTGAAGCATAAAAAAAGTAGGAAAAACTGCCATTAAGTATTATAAAAAGGGTCTGAAAATATATCAAACAGACGCACGTAAAGGCTGTATGAAAGGGGTACCGTTTTCAATGAAATGTATATGAAAGGGGTACCTTTTCTGTCAAAAAGGGCATATGAAAGGGTAAGGGTTTGGACCTTGGGGCAGAGCATCCCCGTACAAACCTTTGTTGAGTACCCCCCCCCCCCCCCCCCCCCCCCCGGGGAAATAATAACTTTTATAGCATCAATTTGCCAATAAATTCCCTCATTGATGAAGGATACCCTTCTGTCAGTAAGAAATGCCAACAATACAACTGGTATTAATGGTTCATCTAAAACTCATGGTCCATAGAACATTAATTTTTGACAACTACAGAGAATTTTCTGACATAGTGCAAAAGAGAGAAACAAATACATTGAAAAAAATGCAAAACTTATGGGAGGTGTGACTACCATGGTTTTACATTAAACTTTTAAGAAACTGGGTCCACAAATAAGGTAAAATGAGGAAAAATGAAACAAAATGAGGAAAAACTTCTGGGCCTTTTGATTTTAAGTTATTTTCAAACTTTGAGTAGCTGGCCATCTTTACCGTTGTTGTTGGTCATAATAGATGCTGCCAGTTATTAATGACAACCCTAGACACCTCAAGTAAAAGTACAAATACTCATGCAGTCACCATTCCACAAAAACAGCAGAAGAATCCCTTACTAAATCCCCCTTTTTTGGATGAATATCTTACTGGTCAGGGGACTTTTTTAAAGTTAATTAACTTTGCAATTTTACAATGCTTCTGGTCAAAGAGTCCACACCAGAGACAAGTGGATGATCACAATATATGCAGCTGCCTTCCAAAAACATCTCGTATCAAAAAATGCCAAGACAATGCCATAAAGCTACTCACTCTTACGTAAATTTATGGAAAATTTAAGGATTTTAAAATGTGCTAAATTGTTTTAAATATAAAAAACTGTCAAATTTTAATTAATTCTCAACGATCAGGGGAGGTTGAGTATCTTTTCTCTGGTATTTTTTAAATAATTAGAAAACAAAATGTGCGATGAATAAACTGTAAGCTTATAAGCTTCAATTATACATGTAAGCTTACTTGTTTCGAACATTTCTCAATCTCTCTGTATGATACAGAGAGATTGTCTTTGACATTTAATACGAACATTTTACAGTATTTATAAGCAACCGCTATAAATGTAATAAATCCATAGGTTATATCTGATTCACAAGCTTTCCAGCCTAAAAAAGTAAACAAAAACACCTGAATATCTTGAAAGTATAAAAGGAGATCCTTCGTCACCTTGTTTTTCATCGCGGTCTGCGTGCTTTCTTTCTGCAAATTGTGACTCAGCTTTGCTTTGATGTGAAGTCCGCATCTTCTTTAATTATGATTTCCGAGGCAAGCTTACATGTAATGGAGCATTCATTTATTTCTCGTAACTGCCTCAAAATACACCACACATTATACTTTTTAGTCAGCCATTTTGAAGGGAAGAAAGAGCTGACCAATCAGAGCTCGTGAAAGAATGCCACAAATCAACTGCCATTCAGCGGTCCTGTTAGATCAGCCTCGGCCAGGGTCTTCTCCGCTCGACCCGCCATTTTGAATTTGAAAAAGCGGAGAAGGCCCTGGGGACGAGGTTGTTAACCCTTCGCTTTCTCGTGACGTGAGCTTGGGCCGCCTGTGGTCTAAATTATTCAAAATGGCGCCACTTCTTCGGTGTGCAGCCAGGTGTGCACCAACATGGCCTCCGTGACGTAACGTGAAAACCACCTACGCGGCTAAACTGCAGAATACCCTGCCGGTTATTTGCATCTTATTGAATAACAATAGTTTCTATTGTTTCATGCTCGTTTTTCCTGGGTTAGAGTTAGGGCTAAGTCTAGGAGTTTGTTAGCAGTGGCGGGGTATTCTGCAAGTAATCCTAAACTCCATTTACTGTAAACAATGTCAAGTACGCATATAGCACAGACTAGAAAAACATTTATCTTCTTTAAGTGACCCACTTATAAACAGATCCCGGGAAACAGATATGAAGGTCCATAATTGTCTTAAACCGCGGTCTAAGTTGGGGGTTAATCGATGTTTTATGTCGCCATTGAACAACTCAACAACACAGCTAGTATAACAACATATCAGTAACATAAAACTTAGTGGGAACTTAAAATTTAGCGACACAAAAAAACCCTAATCTTTTCTTTTAACGTCGTTATGTTCGGATCCATCACATTTTAATTTGTTACATAATTTAGCGGCGCTAATGTTAGATGCATTAATTACAGTGGTTTCACCAATTTTAGCTTCAATTTACACCCGTTTCTCAGATTTAGTACACAAGTACACTACCCTCAGTATACACGAGAATTTAGTTTTATCGACTGAGTCGACTGAGTTTTATCGACTGACCACCGTAAAAAGATTCAAATAGCTGACGTTTCGAGCGCTAGAATTTAGCGATTCGCTCCGACGAAGGGCTAGCGCTCGAAACGTCAGCTATTTGAATCTTTTTACGGTGGTCAATTTACCTTATCGACTCATAAAACTAAATTCTCGTGTTTCATCCCCCCACCGACGCAGCACCACAGTTTCTCTAGAAACTAACCCCATTCATTTA